>SJYC01024986.1:0-18815 GCA_006408675.1 Madoqua kirkii | reverse complement strand
CACCCTAACCCACTTTCACCAAGAATTCTAAGTTGGTTTTATAGATGTCCCCCTACCACTGCTATCTCCTCTTAGTAATTTTTCATTCAGTGACTTTCTCACTAGAGTTGTCTATAAATCTCCAGCTGCCTTTGCTATAGTTGGAGTTGAGCCTGATCTCTTGCATAAAGTCTTTCTTACCATTTTATAACTGGCAGAATAAGTTTTTTGCTAGCAATCTTACCTATCACTTTATTCTCAGCATCTATAATAGTGCATGACATATAGAAAAACAGTGTGCATTTCCAGAAGGAATGAATGTATATCATGATTAATAATGGTAAGTACACAAGAAAGTTGAAGTTTATACATATCTGTGCATATATAACAAATTGATACGTACACATGTAAGATGGTATGACAAAGACCTCTGGATCTCAAGATCTGGGGCTGGACTGTTAGAGTATGACTCCTGTAGTGTCTGATGTGTTGTGTAACTTTGGGTAAATTTTCAATTTCTTGAAGCTTCAGTTTGCTCATTTGTATAATGCAGTTAAGAAAAGTACCTGAATTATGGAGTTATAGGCAACAATAAATGGGTTAATACATTTGAATCTTTGAAAAGTAAAATTACATATTGTCAATAGACAGTAGTTACTATCATCACTAAATGTATCAGCATTAGTAATACCACTGACCTGGTATGTAATTGCATGCATTAAAGGAAATATTCACACACATCCAATCTTAAAAATATGTAGTCTATCCATTTGAAATTAAATGTTGGTGCACTAATGGTTTCCATCTGCTCTGTTTGCTCTTACTATGTCTTCTTACTTACAATATAACCCATGTTTCCAGATGTTACCATTCTGTCACTGTGAAACAAGCAGGGATGAATACAACCATCCATCCCAATGCTGTAACTAATAGAAAGTATAGAATATATTGTATATTTTGACTCTCACACAAAACTCTACAAAGGCAAGGATTTGGGTTTTATTCAATTTTATCTCCCCAGAGTTTAAGTGCAATCACAGAATTAAGTCATTTAGAAACAGTGTTTACATTATTACCATATTACTATTGATTGAGATGGAAAGTCTTCATTAGTGATTTAGTTATATATTATACAATGAAGTATATTTTTTAGAAATGAAAGTAGTTATAGATTTAATTAAAGTATTAAGTTACTGTAGAGATAAATCCTAAACAAAATTTAATTGAAGAAACTAAATCAGACTCTAATGTATTTTATTCATTTCTAATCTTTTAGTGCACATTTGATATTTAAAATAACATTTCATGTGTAGATGGCATAATGATCTCCATTCTAGTTAATGTAGTATTTATTTAAGTGAATTTTGGGGTTACTTCAGTGTTCATGTCCACTGTGCTAACATGTTTTATATTATCAACTGTTCTTTAAATCATTAGTCTATAAGATATTTTTTCAGGATATTACTAAATTTATGATCATGTATGCAACTTATTATAGGTGCTATGCTTACGGCATCTTAGAAGGTACAAAACATTGCTTACTATTGTTGGGGATATAGTTCTGTGTTAGAATATGCATTTAAGAGCTAAATCCAATGCTACATGTTATAATTTGGGGATATGGCTGGAAATATATAGTACAGGAAAAAAGTGTGTTTCACTGGAAACTTTATCCTATTAGCAGTGTGTTTCTGGAAAGAAATGAGCAAAACTGTCACATGGGTAAAAATCTAATGGTCTTTATGTATCTTTAAGTTTTGTTTATTTTGAGTAATACAAGAGATTAGAGAAATTGGGAAATTATGTTTACTACCTTTGTGTTCTGCCACTGAAGAAAATAATTTCCCTGTAATTTTCCGTCACTAATGTTTTTAACTTATGCAGGAGTGTGCATAAGTTGTGCTTGAGACCAGATGTCTAAAAAGAGAAAAATTAAGAGTAGAATTGAGAATGCATTGTATTTTAAAACAAAAGGTTAGAATGGAAATTCTGAATTTGGAATAATAGAATTCATAATAATAGTAATAAAATTCCTATGTGAAATTTGAAAATTGATAGATCTGTACCCATTTGGATATAGCCACTGGGTATATTCACTACAGATTTCTAAAATTTACAATTGCTATTGATATTGAGGTAACTACCCTAAAATGCTTTCTAAGTATTATGCTGTGCCATAAATGAACCACTAGTCCCTTCTTAGAACCAATCTATGTCTGTCTGTAAATATTCCTGAAATTCAAACATTTTCTGGGGACCACATTTTTTGTCGCTGTCTACTTAGATGAAAAATGGTCACCAACCTCAGTCATTAATCATGTAGATTATAGAGATAGGTAAGAAGAATCTTTTAGTCCAGAGTCACTTAAGTTAATTTTTGAGGTTAAAATAATTAAAAAATATATACCATATTCATCAATAGTTTATAGTATTGTCAACATTTTTTTCAGTATATTCCCAGTGGAATTATTGTAAATAAGTTTATCTGAGACATTCAGCTACAAAGCTTCCTTATTGGTCATAGTTTTCCTTGTATTAAGATAAATTACATTTAAAATACTCAGTGTATCCCTTCTGGGCTTCCCTGGTAGCTCAACTGATAAAGAATACACTTGCAATGTAGGAGACCCTGGTTTGATACCTGGGTTGGAAAGATTCACTGGAGAAGGGATAGTATCCGATTCAAGCAGAATTTTTCCTATTTGTTAAACTCAGTTTCTGTGTTAATTATGTCTTAGTTTCTGGGTTATAAAAAGATTTCAATAAACTATCAGTTAGTCTCACACTTCTCAGAAATAAGTCATGTTAAATAGCATCCTTTAATACATTATGAGACAGTAGCTGCCAAAATGGGCTGCACAAAACCCTGAATTATATGTGACACTGAAAATACATGCTTATTAAGTCTCTTAATCATTTACCATTTCACTCTCCCCCTCACCCCAACTGGTGATTACACAGGAGACCTATACCTTTTCCAAGATAATGCTTTAATTAATAATCATGGAGAATTCTCTCCTGGAGAAAATGCAGTGTAGATCCAATTACTCTTTGAAATGCATGATTCTTACTGGATTGTATCTGCACAATGTGATGCTCTAAGACTACCTAGAGGTTATATTTCTTCAGTTCTGCATAGTAGTAATGAGCATTTAAATCAGTTTAATTCTTTCATATTTGCATATATTCAAACATGGGAGGAGAAACAAAACCAAAATATTTGAAATGTGAAGTTAATGTTTTTAATGAAAACATTTTGCAGTCCTCATACTAAAGCCTGGCATTAGGATTATTATTTATTCTACAGATGAATTCTCTCTATATTTTAAAGAGCCATATTACTTAAAAAACCAGTCTTGAAAACTAGATTATATACCTTCACTACTAGAAGGAGATAATAAAAATATTTAAATGACATAAATAAAATAAATATATGGACATTGCATATTTATAGTTAGAAAATTAGTGAAGCAGAAATACTAGAATTATATTTCTTATAACAAAGTCTATGAAAACACAGCCTGCTACTTGAATATAAAAACTGAAAGCTGGTATAGGTTATGTGAGAAGAAAAAGTTCTTGAAACTTAGATAAAAGTTTTACAGGTAAAACCTTATGGCTATGTGGCAATAGTCTTGATGAATAGCTTTTTAAATCTGTGAACAAAAGGAGTTATTAGTGGACAGATGGTTGTGTTCTAAACTTCCAGTTACAAGTCACATGCCACCTCTGATTTCCCACAGAAAGCACTCTTTGGCTAACAGCAAACACACAGAGAGAAATATTCATTTGTAAAATAAAATTTGGATTTTCTAACATTTCCAATGCACATTATTTTAAGATCGTTTGTTATACTGTTTTATTCTTATTACTATTCTATTTCATTTTCTAAAGCTATGGGCTTCGAAAATCTGGCTTGGAACACTCAAAAAGACTGCAGACATAAAAATAAGTCATCATTGGTAACCAACGTTATTCTTCTGCTAGTTCATTCAGTGAAAATTTAACAAAATTTTCAATGCATGTATAACTTAATATCATAAGACAGTCATTTTAAAAAATTGTGAAATTGTTTTTGGCAGCCTTGCATGTTTATCAGCATACCTTGGTGGACCACCTTCCAAAGTCAATTAAATCACAGCATATTGCCTGAGAACTGCACCTCATGAGCTGCTTATGCCCAGGTGTTGCTTCTTCCTTCATTTCTGGAATAAATATCAAAAAAAGAATGTTATTATCACTCAGTCTACATTTATTTCTAGTTCTCTCCTGTTCCCATTACCTATAATGTTCAGAATACGTATTTCTTCCTTTTCAGATGTCACTGATCTGTCATAACTTCCCTAAAAGCTCCCTCCTTTAAAAAAAAAAAAAGCCTCTACCTGTTCTCCTCAGGAACTGGACTTTTCCTCCTGTGAGCCACCATGTCATGTTGTATGTCCACTGTTTGTTCATTTATCATAATCTTGACTCTGTCATTATTGGTTTTATATTTAACCATTACTACTCAAATTGTATCTCTTAATAAAACTGAGAAGCTAAACTGACATCACTTTCATAGCTCAATTGGTAAGGAATCCACCTGCAATGGAGGAGACCTTGATTAGATTCCTGAGTTGTGAAGATCTGCTGGAGAAGAGATAGGCTATCCATTCCACTATTCTTGGGCTTCCCTGGTGGCTCAGCTGGTAAAGAATCTGCCTGTAACGCAGGAGACCTGGATTCAATCCCTGGGTTGGGAATATCCCCTAGGTAAGGGAAAAGCTACCCACTCCATTATTCTGGCCTGGAGAGTTCCATGGGCTGTAGAGTCCCTGGGGATCAAGGGTTCGAACACTACTGAGCACTTTTCACTTTCACATCACTTTTCACTGGGTGGGCATAAATACGGTCTAAGGTAATAATCTATAAACACTTGATGTGTATCTATTTAAAATGTTAAGATATTATAAACAATATAAACCAATTAGTTTTCAAATATAGGCATAGTCATAACTCTGACATTTTTAAAAAAAACTGTTACAACAGTATTGACTGTCATTAGTGAATTTATATTCTATTGTTGCTATAAAAAATTACCACAAAGTTAGTGAAATGAAGAAAAAAAAAGTCGAAGGAAGTTCAAAAAGAACAGGGTGCTGAAAGCAGAAGGTAAGCAAGGAGAAAAGATCATTTCAAATTGAAGATGCATATTAATATATACAAATAAAGATATCAGATCAGAGTTTGATATGACAAGTCTGGGCTTGGAAGGAGAGTCAGAGGTGGAGACATACCCAGCAAAGGGTTGATAGTATAAGCACTGAGACTGTATGGAGAGGCCAGTGAGGTAAAATAAGACGCAGGGGAGGGTCATGTCTGGAAAGCCAAGTGCAAAGGGTTTAACACAGCTGTATTGATGTAGGTGGCTAACCAAAAAACTTGAGGGCAGTTTAAAAATAAACTTACTTATTCTTTGATAAGGTAGATAAGAACCTTTATTTGGTTTATTAATGGAAGTAAAATGTAAGTGGGGAATAATTTTTTAAAGGAGCCTTTCTACCAGTTATAATTGTTGTGTTCATACCTAATGCAAAAATGTGTATTTTCAAGTAGATTTTCCAAACCATTTGTCTCAGTGCAAAACCTTTTTCTTCTTTACAGTTATATTTGAACACTTTAGCTAGATACTTCAGTCATAAATATAAGTGGCACAAATAAGTTGGAAGTAAACATAACTTGATACTTGGTGGAAGCAGATATGTAAGGTTAGTAGATAAAAGTACAGCCTACTAAGTATCCTGTGACTTGTGACTGTCACTTTGTTTTACAGACAGAATGGAGAGCATCAGTGAAATGAGTGGGTAGGTAAAGGGTAAGAGGGATTTAATACATACCAAAATGTTAAATGAATATATTGGACATTATAGGATATTTTAAAACAATTACAGCTAATTCATAACCTAAACTTGTAAAGTAAATCAAGTGGCAGTTTAAAAATGTGTTCTTAAAGGACACTCTCTATCCATTCATCCATTGATGAACCTTTAGGTTGCTTCCATGTCTGGCTATTGTAAATAGTGCTGCAGTGAACACTGGGGTGTATGTGTCTTTTTGAATATTTTTCTCAGGATATATGCCCAGTAGTTGGACCGCTGGGTCATTTGGTAGTTCTATTTCGAGCTTAAGAGATCTCCATACTGGCTATATCAATCTATATTCCCACCAACAGTATGGGAGGGCTCTTTTTACTCCACACCCTTTCTCGCATTTATTACTTGTGGATTTTTTTTTATGATGGCCATTCTGACCGTGTGAGGTGACACACTGTAGTTCTGATCTGCATTTGTCTAATAATTGGTAATGTTGAGCATCATTTTCATATGCTTCTTGGCCATCTGTATGTCTTCTTTGGAGAAATATTGAACAGTTTTTCTGTCCATTTTTTGATTTTTTTTGTGGGGGGGAGGGGGGTGGTAGTTTCATGAGATGTTTACTCAGCCACAAAAAGGAATGAAATTGGGTCATTTGTAGAGATGTATATGGACATAGTCTGCCAAACAGAGGGAAATAAGTCAGAAAAAAATGAATATCATATATTAACACATATGTGGAATCTAGAAAAACAGTAAACTCAAAATGGCTTAAAGACTTAAAAATATGACATGCCACCATAAAACTAAAACGTAATATAGACAAAATATTCTCTGAAATATAGTACCAATGATTGTTTAGGTCAGTCTCCTAAGGCAATGGAAATAAAAGCAAAAGTAAACAAATTGGGACTTAATTAAACCTTAAAGCTTTTGCATAGCAAAGGAAAGCAAATAGAAAAAGATAACGCACGGTGGGGGGGGAATGTTTGCAGACAAAGCAATTGATATGGAATTAATCTCCAAAATATACAAATAGCTCAATCAAAAATGGGGAGACATTTTTATGAATAAGGTGGCCAACAGGCACATGAAAAGATGCTCAAGCACTAATAATTAGGGAAATGCAAATCAAAACTTCAATGAGGTATCACCTCACACCAGATGGACATTATTAGAAAGCCTACAACTAATAAATGCTGGAAAGAGTGTGGAGAAAAGAAAACCCTCTTAATTGCTGATGGCAATGTAAATTAGTACAGCTACTATGGAAAGTGGTATGAAGATTACTTAAAATCTAAAAATAGATTGTCATATTATCCAGCAATCCCACTACTGGGTATATATTTGGAGATAACTTTAATTTGAAAAGACAGATGCACTCCATTGTTCACAGCAGCATTATTTACAATCACCAAGACATGGAAAAAAATGTCTAAATGTCTACCTAAATATCCATCAACAGATGAATGGACAAAGAGGATTTGAAACACAATGGAATACTATTTAAACCTTAAGAAAGAATGGAATAATGACATTTGCACCACCACTGATGTACCTAGAGATTCACACACTAGTGAAGTAAGTCAGAAAGACAAATATTATATGATATCACATATATGTGGGATCTAAAATATGACACAAATAAACTTATGAAACAAAAAGTTTCACACACACACACACACACACACATACACACACACACACACACACACACACAAACCAGAAAACAAATGTATGGTTATCAAATGGGAAAAGTGGTAGAGAAGAGGGAAAATTAGGAATTTGGGATTAGCAGATGCAAACTAATATATATATAATAAACAAGGTCCTACTTTATAGCACATGGAAATATGTTTAATATCCTATAGTATATCATAATGAAAAATAATATATATAAACAGAATCCCTTTGCTGTATACCAGAAACTAACACCACATTGTAAATTTTCTATACTCCAATAAATTATGTTCAACAGAATAATTAAGTAAATTGCCCAAGTCTAATTTGGTAGAGTAACATAGCCAGTGTTTGAACACAAAAATGTGGAGCCCAAATTCAAACAGTTTTTCTACAAAATTTTTCTATATTAAATATAAATTTTACTTTAACATGAAATAATCTTAAAAACGTTTTTTATGATTTAAAGATCTTATTTTAAATCAGATTTAACATATTAAAGAATATATTAAATAACATAGTATTTATAATGAATCACCTCTGTGGAGTGCAGTGTTCCATAGGCAACACAGTCAGGTATTTGGCATGTATTCATAACTTCCTTTCTAGTCTACTTCTATTAAATTATTTTCAGACATAAGTAATTTATACTTTACACTTGTAAAAATGTAACTCATTTTTTTAAGTTGGTACTTTTTTCTAATTAAATGGCTATGCCACTACCATTTGATAAAATTTTAACTGCAGACCAAAATGAATTGATAGCAGTTAGCAAGGAGAAAATCAACGAAGTAGAAAAAAACTATAAAGAATTTGAATCATGGGCAAACACATTTTCATTAAGAAAGTCATTATATTATAAAGAACTCTTTTTAATTTTCCTCTGCAAGATTTTCAAAGAACACTGAAGGTCATATGAAAATGTAGACTAGGTTCTTACATTTTTAATAAGAATTCATTTCAAACCCACTTCAAAAACCATGTTTCTTTCTCATACAGCTCACATTTGTCCTGTAATCTCCCACTTTTCTTTTTCTATGTTCTAATGCTCTTCTTTACTCTTTGCATTTGATTACTGTGAGCTAGTGCTACAGTCAGAGAAGGCAATGGCACCCCACTCCAGTACTCTTGCCTGGAGAATCCCAGGGACGGGGAAGCCTAGTGGGCTGCTGTCTATGGGGTCATACAGAGCCGGACACAACTGAAGTGACTTAGCAGCAGCAGTGCTAGAGTACCAATGCAGTTAAGCAAAATTCATCCTATTTCTTTAAGAATTTGTTTTCAATCTGCTATAACTAGAGATTTATTTCTTTATAATCTCAGTGATATAATCTACTATAACTAGAGATTTCTTTACAGTTTCAGTGATATAATCTATGTTTAAAGTATCATACAGAGCCGGACACAACTGAAGTGACTTAGCGCAGCAGTGCTAGAGTACCAATGCAGTTAAGCAAAATTCATCCTATTTCTTTAAGAATTTGTTTTCAATCTGCTATAACTAGAGATTTATTTCTTTATAATCTCAGTGATATAATCTACTATAACTAGAGATTTCTTTACAGTTTCAGTGATATAATCTATGTTTAAAGTATATACTCTTGACTATGATGATGGCTTCATGTATATATAATTATATCAAGGCTTATTAGCATATGTCCCATGCTCAAATATGTCCTTGTTCCATTTTTAATCCCTGCCTCCTGCCATATTCCTCACACTATTCCCACAGACAACTGACCTTTTTTTTGTTATACTAGTTTTCATATTCTAGGATTTATGTAAACAGAAAGAGTGTCTTATGTATTTCCTTCAGCATAATGATTCTGAGAATCATCCATGTCCCATGTCATAGTCTGTATCAAGATTTCATTGCTTTTTATTGCTGAGTAGTATATCTCATGATTATGGATATATCACAGTTTGTTTATTCATTCACATACCAATAAACACTTAAGGCATTTCTACTTTCTGATAGAAAACAGGTATTATGAAAATTTATATGAGTTTGTATATGGACATACACTTTCAGATTTCTTGATTAAATACCTAAGAACTAGTGGCTTGGTCATATAATGGACATATATTTTATTTTAAAAAATATCTTAATTGGAGGCTGATTATTTTACAATACACAATAGTGTAGTGGTTTTTGCCATACATACATGAATCTGCCACGGGTGTACATATGTTCCCAATCCTGAACCCCCTCCCACCTCCCTTCCCATCCCATCCCTCAGGGTCATCCCAGTGCACTGCCCCTGAACGCCCTGTCTCATGCATCAAACCTGGACAGGCGATTGATTTCACATATGATAATATACATGTTTCAATGCTATTCTCTCAAATCATCCCACTTTCGCCTTCTCCCACAGAGTCTAAAAATCTGTTCTTTACATCTGTGTCTCTTTTGCTGTCTCACATATAGGGTTATTGTTACCATCTTTCTAAATTCCATATATATGCATTAATATGCATACTTTTTAAAGAAAATGACACTTTGTTAGAAAGATCAGCAAAGATTTCACAAACTAGCTAACTCTACAAGGGCTTACCTAAGGAAAAATAAGAGGAGAGAGAGACAGAACTAGGGGAAAGGGGCGAGGTGGGAAAGACAATGTGACTGAGAGAGGGGTCATAGGGAGCAACAAAGAGGCAGAGAATTTAAATCTCAGATTGGGGAGAACAAGGGGGTATACAAAAATTTAAAATTATATAAGTTTAAATAGTGAGGTGCAATAAGAATAATACATTGGGAGAGGGTGGGATGATCTGGGAGAATGGCAAGGAAACATGTATACAATCATATAAGAAATGAAGTGCCAGTTTATGTTCAATACAGGATACAGGATGCTTGGGGCTGGTGTACGGGATGATCCGGGGAGATAGGGGGAGAAGGGAGGTGGGAGGGGGCTTCAGCATTGGGAGATCGTGTGCACCTGTGGTGATTAATGTCGATGTATGGCAAAATCAATGCAGTACTGTAAAATGGAATAAAGTATTAAATAATAAAAGAAGAAGAGAGAAAAATAGCATTAAATCTTAGTAATAATCATACAAGATTAGGCACATTCAAGGCAAACTCAGACACATTCAAAGTAGTACAGTTATAGACATAATCTTAGTAATAATTAAGGTATAATTGAAATCTATCAACACAGATAAGGGAGACCATTCCTAAAAATACCACAGTAAATCAGACAAAAGAAAATTAGTTTCTATGATGACTGAATGGGAGAATCATAAAGGCTTTAAGTGAAGTCACTCAGTCGTGTCCAACTCTTTGCGACCCCACGGACTGCAGCCCACCAGGCTCCCCTGTCCGTGGGATTTTCCAGGCAATACTGGAGTGGGTTGCCATTTCCTTCTCCCACAAAGGCTTTAAGCACCTTTAAATGCCAGACTGCACATCAGTAAAGCTTACAGTAGGTGGGCAGGAAGCACAGCATCATCCTCAAAACACAACTGCCCATGCTTGCATGGGTCCATGCTTTCATCAGAAGTGCTGGGCTGCCTTAACTATTCTTATACTTGGCCCTTGTGCCCAGCGGGAGTGCTCACTGACTGGATAGATGCTACAGAAAAAAGATACAACTTCTCATGGCTTTGATGCAGCCATTTGGGTACAAGCAAGTAGATTTCCCTCCAGCTGCCTTCTTTTGGTTTTCTAATCACTTATATATTAGATGGCCAAAGATAGTTTATAGAAAATTATTTAAGATTAAATGTGGCCAAACTAGCAAAATGGCAAGATCCTAAGCTCACCTCCTGCTCCCATGGACACTCTAAAATTCCAATGATTTATAGAGCAACTAACTATGTGGACAACATGAAGACTAATCGAAAAGATTCTCTGGAAATAAAAAAGGAACTACAATGAGACAAGGAGGAGGAGCAGAGATCTGGTATTCAAGATCCACATCCTCAGGTAGGTGACACAGAAATGGGAAGATAATCAGAACTGCAGAAATTCTCATCGAGGAGCAAATGAGCCAGTCCTCATTTTGAGCTCCTCAGCCCAAGGGTCATGGACCAAAAGGATGTGCCCCTAGAATACTTGGCTTTGAAGGTCACCTGTGGTCATGTACAGGAGCACTAGAGGATAGCAGGAAATGGGGACTCAGCTCTTCAAGGACACTTGCAAAATCTCACATATCCAAAACCTACTCTGAGACAATGTGAAGTGTGCAGTCCATCTCCTATGTATGAATCAAGTTGCAAACTTTTAAAGATATGAATGTGCATTCTACCAATGTCAGGTGTGAATGAAATCGCAGCTTTCCTTCATCTCCTATAGATGATGATCCTTCAGCTTTACCATTCCCACCTCCTTTCTCCCCTCCAGTCAGGTAAGAATTGTTCTTACCTGTTCACTTGATGCCAGGCCCTGTGTGCCAGCTGTTGTACTACAAGATAGTGTACTGTAAGAATGTTTTATTTTTCATGTTTTTAGTGTATTACTTGTGTGAAAAGTATTATAAACCTACTATAGCACAGTACTATATTGCTGATTGGGTTAGTTGGGTACCCAGGCTAACTTTGTTGGACTTAAATTGGAACAGAACTCTCATTCATGTATAGGGGAATTACTGTACTATCAGTGCCATTCTATGGGCCTTAGAACATATTTGAAACTATAATAACTGAAAAAATTTTCTAAACTGGGAAAGGAAACAGACTCCTAGTTCCAGAAAACAGTCCCAAACCAAATCAACCCAAACAGGTTCACACTATAGTTAAAAATGGCAAAAAATGTAAAGAGAGTATTAAAAGTGGCAAGGGAAAAGCATACAGAGGAACACCCACAGATTGACTTTGCAGGAGAAATTCTACAGAAGTTAGTGGCATCATTATATTTAAAGTGAAGAAAGGAAGGGAAAACATACAACCTAGAATATGCTACCCAGCAAAGCTTTCATTCAGATTTGAACTAGTAAACAAACTTTTACAGACAAGTGAAAACTAAAAGACTCAAGCATAACAATACTAGCTTTAGTGGATATGATAAAAGGAATTCTCTAAGCAGAAAAGACCATGACTAGAAAATGATGAAAGGGAAAATCTCAATGGCAAAGATGTGCTAAAGGTTGTAAATCAACCATGTATAAGGCTAGCAGGAAGGTTTAAAAGGAGAAAGTAGTAAAAATCATCTATATTCATAATAAGTAGTTAAAGGATACATAAAACAGATGTAAATATGTGAAAAAGAACATTAAACAGTGTTGTGTTATTGCTCCCTAATACAAGTGTTGCTACTATCTCCATATCCTTTGCCCTTCCTCGCCATCAGATGTCACTCCCAGGAAGGGAAGGATGATCTGTGTACTGAAATGTAAATGACTGAAAATGCTCACTGCATTTTTCAAGCTTTTATCTTTTAAAAATCAATTAATTAATTTTACTATTGACTGTGCCAAGTCTTTGTTACTTTGTGTGGGTTTCTCTAGGTGCAGCGAGTAGGGGCTATTCCCCGGTTGCAGTGCACAGGCTTCTTATAGCAGAGACTCCTCTTGTTGCAGGGCAGACTCCCAGGCATGCAGGCTTCACTAGGTGCAGCACCCAGGCTCAGCAGCTGTGGCACTAGGGCTTAGCTGCTCCATGGCATATGGGAACTTCCTTCACCAGGGATCGAACTGTCGTCTGTTACATTGCAAGATGGATTCTTAACCACTGGACCACCAGAGAAGCCCTCACTGCATTTTTAAAAATCAGAAAGTCTCCCTTTGATTTAAGCCAAACCCACAAATTGCTGACTACTGTCCTTTTGACCTCAGGGAGCCAGGTGGGCTCTGGTCAAAACTTGGCCAAGAGACACTTTCAGAGATCCAAGGCAACTAACAGTGGTCTGGAAAGGCAAGAACTGCAGCTTTTCAGCTTGGAAAGATTTTATGGCAGGTGGTGAAGGGCTGACTGAATTCTAACTGGAGAAGTAGGGAGACCCAGATATTCCAGGCAGAGGGAATGCAGGAGTGAAGGTGGATATAGGCTTGGCAGTGGGAACCAGGCTGTAAAAGACCAGTCGTGGAGACTTTAATGTTCTTGCTGGGCCTAAATGATGGGTGTCATGATGAGACAGGTATGAGTTTATACAAAATCACAAAAAAGTATCAGTCAGAAATTTTGGTCCATCTCTCTCCTACTAACCTGAGGAGTTTGTGCCTGACCTTGGAGAATCTGAAGGCCAAGTAAGGGATATTGGATGTAAAGCAGTGGGAGCCTCTGGGCATCTGTTCCATAAATTCCTCAGCTTTGCAAGTCACCTCCATTGCCTAGAGCGCAGCACTAACAGAAGCCCTCAAAAATCAAGAATGAAAAATTTGTTAGGTTGGTGCAAGAGTAATTGTAGTTTCGGACCCTGAATTTTAAATCATTGTAGTTAGGCTCAAACACATCTTTATTAATCAAAATCAGAACCATTACAAGTGACACATTTTTGCCAATGAGAAATAAGTTTGTTGATTCCTGTAGCATAAAAAGCTATGCTTCAGGATTCGATGAACTTTTGAAAAGCATTTTCTGCATCCTGCTGATTGTGAAAGCATTTTCCCTGCATACAGTTGTTGAGTTGCGTGAAGAAGTGGTAGTCGTTTGGCAAGAGGTCACATGAATATGGCCAATGACGCAAAATTTTGTAGCCCTATTGATTCAACTTTTGAAGTTTTGTTTGTGCAATGTGCAGTCAGGCATTGTCGCAGAGAATTGGTCTCTTTCTTTTGACCAATGCTGGCTGCAGGTGTTGCAGTTTTCAGTGCATCTCATTGATTTGCTGAGAATACTTCTCATAGGTAATGATTTTGCCAGGATTCAGAAAGCTGTAGTGAATCAGACCAGCAGCAGACCACCAAACAGTGACCACCACCCTTTCTTTGGTGCAAGTTGGCTTTGGGAAATGCTTTAGCACTTCTCAGTCCAGCCACTGAGCTGGTCATCACCAGTTGTGTGCTATCCACTTTTTGTCGCATGTCACAATCCAATCGAGAAATGGTTTGCTGTTGTTGTATAAGATAAGAAAAGACAACACTTCACAATGATTATTATTATTATTTTTTTGCAATCAGCTCATGAGACACCGCTTATTGAGCTTTTTCACCTTTCCAGTTTGCTTCAAGTGCCGAACAGCTGTAGGATGGTAGACCTTGAGTTCTTGAGAAAATTCTTATGTAGTTGTGAGAGGATCTTTGATGATCCTCTCAATTCAGTTCAGTTGCTCAATTGTGTCCAGCTCTTTGTGACTCCGTGGACTGCAGCATGGCAGGCTTCCTTGTCCAACACCAGTTCACAGAGCTTGCTCAAACTCATGTCCGTCGAGTTGATGATGCTATCCAATCATCTTATCCTCTATCATCCTCTTCTCCTCCTGTCTTCAATCTTTCCCAGCATTAGCATCTTTTCCAATGAGTCAGTTCTTCACATCAAGTGGCCAAAGTATTGGAGCTTCAGTTTCACCATCACTCCTTCCAGTGAATATTCAGGACTGATATCCTTTAGGATTGACTGGCTTGATCTCCTTGCTGTCCAAGAGACTCTCAAGAGCCTTCTCTAACACCACAGTTCAGAAGCATCCATTCCTGAGTGCTCAAATCCTCTCAGTTGGTAGTTGTCAACTTCCAATGGTTGGCCACTGTGCTCCTCATCAAGGCTCTCATCTTCTTTTCAGAACCTCTTGAACCACTGCTGCACTGTATGTTCATTAGCAGTTCCTGGACCAAATACAGTGTTGGTGTTGTGATTTGTCTTAGCTGCTTTATGACACATTTTGAACTAATATAAGAAAACCACTTGAATTTGCTTTTTGTCTAACATCTTTTGCATAGTCTAGGATACATATAAAGTAAACAGCAAGTAACAGTTCATTAGCAAAAAATATAAAGCAGCAAATGTACATTAAAGATGTGTAAGATAACCACAGTCAAGAATGTATTCCAAAACAAAACAAAAAAAATGAAGAATTTATTTCAATATCAAATGGCAGAGTTCAGCAATCTAAAACCAAAATTACTTTTGCACCAACCTAAATAAATAGAGGAACAGCATGATGACAATGGTGTCTTGGAAAGGTTAGTATGATAGCAAAATGAGAAAGATTAGGAAGTAGAACACAAAGCAGGAAAAAGACTGCAGAAATATAATGACTGGGTGTATCCGTTATCTTGCAGTGTAACAACTCACCCCAAAACTTAGTGGCTTAAAACAACAACAATAGGGACTTCCCTGGCAGTCCAGTGGTTGCAACTCCATGTTGCAAGGGGGCATGGGTTCGAGCTTGATCCATAGTTGGTTAACTAGGATCCTGCATGCTGCACAGTGCAGCCAAAACAACAACATTCATTAGCTCTCTTGATCTTTGTGAGACAGGTTTTGGGGAGCAGCTTAGGTAGGCTTCCCTGGTGGCTCAGAGGTTAAAGCATCTGCCTGGAATGTGGGAGACCTGGGTTCAATCCCTGGGTTGGGAAGATCCCCTAGAGAAGGAAATGGCAACCCACTCCAGTACTCTTGCCTGGAGAATCCCATGGAGGGAGGAGCCTGGTAGGCTACAGTCCTTGGGGTCGCTAAGAGTTGGACACGACTGAGAGACTTTACGTACTTACTTAGGTGGGTAGTCTGGCTCAAGGATTTCTTGTGAAGTTGCAGATGTTGTCTGGGATCCCGAATATATAAAAGAACTCTTACAAGTCAATAACACAAAAACAACCCAATTTAAGAATAAGCAAAGCCTCCTCCCAACCTTCTCCCCAGCCGGCTACTTGGGAGGGAAGCAGAGATGGCAGATGAGATCAGCAAGGCTCAGGTTGCCTGGCCTGGCAGCAACACCATCTTCAGGAAGATGATTCACAAGGAAATCCCAGCCAAAATCATTTATGAGGATGACCAGTGTTTTGCTTTCCATGACATTTCCCCTCAAGCACCTATGCATTTTCTGGTGATAGCCAAAAAACATATATCCCAGATTTCTGCAGCAGCAGCAGATGATGAAAGTCTTCTTGGGCATTTGATGATTATTGGCAAGAAATGTGCTGCTGGTCTGGGCCTGAAGAAGGGCTATCAAATGGTGGTGAATGAAGGTTCAGATAGGGGCCAACCTGTCTATCATGTTTATCTCTAGTTCTTGAAGGTCGGCAGATGAACTGGCCTCCTGGTTAAGCATGCTGTAGGGATAATTTTGCCTTCTCTCTGCAGTGATCAGGTTTGCAAGTTCCAATATACTAAACAGTTTTTTTTTTTGCCTGTGTATGGAGATATTGCAAAAATAATTGTAAAAATCCATATATAATAAAAGACATTGTTGCATACTCTGAAGAAAGATAAAGTGCTTAAATATATATTTCTCCAAAGAAGATATATAATTAGAAAAAACCATGAAAAAAATGTTCAGTATCATTAATCATTAGGAAAACGCAAATTAAAAATATAGAATGAATGGCTACTATCAATAAAACAACAAAATAACAAGGGTCGGGGAGGATGCAGAGACTCTGGAACCCTTGTGCACTATTACTGGAAATGTTAAATTGTACAGCCACTGTGGAAAACAGTATACCAATATCTCACAAAAATAAAGATAGAATTACCGTATCATCCAGCAATTCTACTTCTGGATATTTACCCCAAAGAATTGAAAGCAGAGTCTTGAAGAGATATTTGTACACCCTGTTCCTAGCAGCATTATTCACAGTAGCCGAAACATGGGAGCAACCCAAGTGTCCACAAATGGAAGAACAAATAAGCAAAATGTGGCCTATACATATAATAGAATGTTATTCAATTTTAAAAAGAAGGAAATTCTGATACTTGCAACCACATGGATGAATGTTGAAACCATTAGGTTCAATGAACTAAGTCATTCATAAAAAGATGTGTACTTTATGATCCTACTTATATGAGGTACTTTGAGTACACAAAATCTTAGAGACAGAAAGTAGACTGGTTGCCAGGGTCTGGATGTAGGGCGGATGGCAAGTTACTGTTTAGTGGGAGGAGATAAAAAGAATTGTGGATGATGGTGATGGTTGCACAACATTTTGAATGTATTTAATATCACTGAAAAGTGAAAGTGAAAGTCACTCAGTGTCTGACTCTTTGTGATCCCATGGACTATACAGTCCATGGAATTCTCCAGGCCAGAATACTGGAGTGGGCAGCCTTTCCCTTCTCCAGGAGATCTTCCCAACGCAGGTCTCCTGCATTGCAGGCAGATTCTTTACCAGTGAGTCACCAGGGAAGCCCAATATTACTGAACTGTGTATTTAAAAATGATCGAGATGGTAAATTTTATGTGTATTTTATGACAGAAAAAAAAATTGGAAAGGAAAAAATGGGCAAAGAATCGGAATAGACATTTTTCCAAAGAAGATACACAAATAGCCAATAAACACATGAAAAATGTTCCACAGCATTATCCATCATGAAAACACAAATCAAAATCCCAGGGAGATACCACCTAGTATCCACCTAACACCAGCTATAATAAAAAAAAGGGTAGGTGACAGTCAGTGTTGGCTGGCAAGGATGTGGAGAATCTGGAATACTCATAAACTGTTTGTGGGAGTATAAATGGTGCATCCTCTTTGGGAAACAGTCTGGCAATTCCTCAAAAAGTTGAATAAACATAGAGTTAGCATCTGACATAGCAATTCTCCTGTTGGGGTTAATTTTATGTGTCAATTGAGCCATGGGTGTCCAGATATTGGTCAAATGTTATTCTGCATATATCTGTGAGGATGTTTTTGGATGAGATTAGCATTTAAGGCAGACTAAGTAAAGCAGATTGCCCTCCCTAATGTGGGTGATTATACAATGGAAGTGTATGATTATGATTGCACAGCAGAAGTGAGAAATAGATTTAAGGGACTAGATCTGATAGATAGAGTGCCTGATGAACTATGGACGGAGGTGCGTGACATTGTACAGGAGACAGGGATCAAGACCATCCCCATGGGAAAGAAATTCAAAGAAGCAAAATGGCTGTCGGGGGAGGTCTTACAAATAGCTGTGAAAAGAAGAGAAGTGAAAAGCAAAGAAGAAAAGGAAAGATATAAGCATTTGAATGCAGAGTTCCAAAGAATAGCAAGAAGAGATAAGAAAGCTTTCCTTAGCGATCAATACAAAGAAATAGAGGAAAACAACAGAATGGGAAAGACTAGAGATCTCTTCAAGAAAATTAGAGATATCAAGGGAACATTTCATGCAAAGATGGGCTCGATAAAGGACAGAAATGGTATGGACCTAACAGAAGCAGAAGACATTAAGAAGAGGTGGCAAGAATACACAGAAGAACTGTACAAAAAAGATGTTCACGAACAAGAT
>SJYC01024985.1:0-15427 GCA_006408675.1 Madoqua kirkii | reverse complement strand
TTTTTTAAGGAATCTCCACACTGTTTTCCATAGTGGCTGTACTAGTTTGCATTCCCACCAAAAATTGGGAGCACATGTACCCATGTGGCTGATTCATGTCAAATTATGGCAAAACCAATACAGTTTTGTAAAGTAGAATAAAAAAATTAGAAATAAAGGAAATCAAGAGTACTACAAATGAAAATCATCATAATATAAAAGAAGAAAGTGAAAAAAATGCTACAATAAAAAGTGGCAGCAAGAAGTAAAATGGTAAGAAATACATACCTATCATTAATTACTTTAATTATCAATGAACTAAACATACAGATCAATGTAACACAATAAAGAGCCCCCCAAAATAAGCCCACACACCTAAAGAAAATTAATCTACAACAGAGCAGGCAAGAATTTACAATGGAGAAAAGATAGCATCTTCAACAGATAGTTTGGTAAAGTTGGAGAGCTATATGTAGATCGATAAGATTAGAAAATCAGCTCACATTATATACAAAAATAAACTCAAAATTGTTTAAAGACCAATATATAAGAGAGAACATTCACTGACATCAATTATAGCAATATTATCTCAGTCTTCCAAAGCAAAAAAAAATTACTTTTAAAGAAATAAAAATTAGAGGCTGAAACAGTATTATGAAGTCCCTAAAACTAAAAATAGAGAAATTTATTTTTTTAAAGAATATTACCTCAGTTCAGTTCAGTTGCTGAGTTGTGTCCAACTCTTTGTGAACCCATGGACTGCAGCACAGCAGGCTTCACTGTCCTTTATCAGCTCCTAGAGCTTGCTCAAACTCATGTTCATCGAGTCAGTGATGCCATGCAACCAATTCATCCTCAGTTGTCCCCTTCTCCTCCTGCTTTCAATCTTTCCCAATATCCACGTCTTTTCAGATGAGTCTGTTCTTTGCATCAGGTGGTGAAAGTATTAAAGTTTCAGCTTCAGCATCAGTCCTTCCAATGAATATGCAGAACTGATTTATTTTAGAATTGACTGGTTGGATCTCCTTGCAGTCCAGGTGATTCTCAAGTCTTCTCCAACACCATAGTTTAAAAGCATCAATTCTTCAGTGCTCATCTTTTTTTTTACAGTTTATCTCTAATATCCATACATGACTACTATGCAAACACCATAGCTTTGACCAGTTGGACCTTTGTTGGCAAAGTAATGTCTTTGCTTTTTGATATGCTACCTGGGTTGGTCATAGCTTTTCTTCCAAGGAGCGTCTTTTAATTTCATGGCTGCAGTCGCCCTCTGCAGTGATTCTGGAGCCCAGGAAAATAAAGTCTGTTACAGTTTTCATTGTTTCCCCATCTATTTGCCATGAAGTAATGGGGCTGGATGCCATGATCTTCGTTTTCTGAATGTTGAGTTTTAAGCCAACTTTTTCACTTTCCTGTTTCATTTCAAGAGGCTGTTTAGTTCTTCTTCACTTTCTTCAGTAAGGGTGGTGTCGATATGCCAGCATATGCCAATATGTCAGTATATCTGAGGTTATTGATATTTCCCTCAGGAATCTTGATTCTAGCTTGTGCTTCATCCAGCCCAGCATTTCACAAGATATAATCTGCATAAAAGATGAATAAGTAGGATAACAGCCTTGATGTACTCCTTTCCCAATTTGGAACCAGTCTGTTGTTCCATGTTCAGTTCTAACTATTGCTTCCTGACCTGCATACAGATTCCTCAGGAGGCAGGTCAGGTGGTCTGGTATTCCCATTTCCTTCAGAATGTTCCACAGTTTGTTGTGATCCACAGTCAAAGGCTTTGGCATAGTCAGTAAAGCAGAAATAGATGTTTTTTCTGGAATTCTCTAGCTTTTATCTATGATCTAAATGATGTTGGCAATTTGATTTTTGGTTCCTCTGCCTTTCCTAAACCCAGCTTGAACATCTGGAAGTTCATTGTTCACATACTGTTGAAGCCTGGCTTGGAGAATTTTCAGCATTACTTTACTAGTGTGTGAGATGAGTGCAATTGTGTAGTAGTTTGAACATTTTTTTGGCACTACTTTTCTTTAGGATTGGAATGAAAACTCACTTTTTTAGTCCTCTGAATCCTGCTGAGTTTTCCAAATTTTCTGGCATGTTTAATGCAGTACTTTCACAGCATTATCTTTTAGGATTTGATATAGCTCAAATGAAATTCCATCACCTCCAATAGCTTTGTTCATGGTGATTGTCCCTAAGGCCCACTTTACCACATTCCAGGATGTCTGGCTCTAGGTGGGTGATAACACCTTCATGGCTATCTGCATCACAAAGATATTTTTTTGTATAATTCTTGTATTCTTGCCACCTGTTCTTAATATTTTCTGCTCCTCTTAGGTCCATGTCATTTCTATCCTTTACTGAACCAATCTTTGTATGCAATATTTCCCTGGGATCTCTAATTTTCTTGGAGAGATCTCTTGTTCTTCCCATTCTTTTTTTTTTTAATTATAAGATTAATAGATTCAAATTCCTATGTAGGATATGGATAAACAACAAGGATTTATTGTATAGTACATGTGTATATGACTAATTTGTGTCCAACTCTTCATGACACATGGACTGGGGCCTACCAGGCCCCACTGTCCATCAATTAGCCATTTAGAAAAATACTCCATTTCCTCCTGGAGTGGATCTTCCTGACCCAGGAATTGAATCCGTCTCCTGTGTCTCCTGCTTTGGCAGGCCAATTCTTTACCACTAAGCCACCAAGGAAGCCCATACAGTACAGGGAAGTTAATTAAATATATTAAAATAGCCTAGTATGAAATATAATTTGAAAAAATGCTTAATATGCTACATATCTGAAACTAAAAAATTTAGACTTCAAAAAAAAGTTTATAACAAGATCTGGTACACACACATATACATACAGACATGGGAATATTACTCAGCCATAAAAAGAAATGAAATTTTGCCATTTGTAGTGAACATGGATGGAGCTGGAGGTTATAATAGCAAGTTAATAAAAAAGAATATTTCATTGTTAGTGTAAAGGAAAAGAACTTTTGTATGTTTTGATCTTTCAACTTTTCTGAATTTATTTATTTATTTTAACCATTTGTTTTTCTAGACTCTAAAATTTTCTACATATTAAGATCATGTAAACTATAAAGAGAGATAAATTTATTTCTTTTCCAATTTGGGTGATGAGGAACACTTTTGAGGGAAAAATTCCAAAGAAAGATGATCAAGCATACAAGTTATACACTGAATTTTTGCTACTATGAACTTCACTCTACTGCTGAGCAGTTTAACAGAAGTTTGGATTTTTACTTCACCTCCTTGACAACTATTTCCTACCTACTTCCTGAAACTTTCACTTTTTCTCTGTACATCTTAATTTACAACATTGCTCCATGTTTAACTGAAAAAAAAAAAAAAAGTAGCAATCAGAAGAAGCTCCATGTACTCTCAGAACTCAGTGACTCACCTAGCAGTATCCATACCTTCATTTTCTGCTACTGTAATAGTTACAGTAGGTTAAATGCTGCTGCCCTTTGAAATGTATACTAAGGTCCACTCTTTTTTCTTTAGTCTTCAGTCTCACAGTTCTCCTGTTCATTATCTACTTCATTTATTTATTTACTAAATAATTTCCTGGATGAAGCACAAGTTGGAATCAAGATTACCAGGAGAAATATCAATAACCTCAGATATGCAGATGACACCTCCCTTCTGGCAGAAGGGAAGAGGAACTAATGAGCCTCTTGATGAAGGTGAAAGAGGAGACTGGAAAACCTGACCTAAAACTCAACATTCCAAAAACAAAGATCATGGTATCTGGTCCCATTGCTTCACAGCAAATAGATGGAGAAACAATGGAAATAGTGAGGCTATATTTTCTTGGGCTCCAAAATCACTGCAGATAGTGACTGCAGCCATGACATTAAAAGATCCTTATTCCTTGGGGCGTGGGGGGTTGGCGGGGGAAAGCTATAAGAAACCTAGACAGTGTATCTAATCTACTAAAACAAATGGCTAAAACAAATAAATGAATTCAGAAAAGTTGAAAGATCAAAACATACTAAAATTCTGTTCCTTTACAATAACAATTAATCTAGATACACAAAACAGAGACATCACTTTGCCCACAAACGTCCATATAGTCAAAGCTATGGTTTTTCTAGTAGTCATGTATGGATGTGAGAGTTGGCCCATAAAAAAGGCTGAGAGTCAATGAATTGATGCTTTTAACTGTGGTGTTGGAGAAGACTCTTGAGAGTCATTTGGACTGCAAGGAGATCAAACCAGCCAATACTAAAGGAAATTAGTCTTGAATGTTCACTGGAAGGACTGTCACTAAAGCTGAAGATCCAATACTCTGGCCAGTTATTGATATGAAGAACTGACTCATTAGAAAAGACCCTGATGTTGGGAAAGACTGAAAGAAGGAAGAGAAGGGAATGAAAGAGGATGAGATTGTTGGATGACATCATTGACTCAATGGACAAGACTTTGAGCAAGCTCCGGGAGATGATGAAGGACATGGAAACCTGGCACTCTACACATCATGGCGCTGCAAAGCGTCGGACATCACTGAGTGAACAACAACAACAACAACATAATTTCGAAGTATACATAAATATCTGTTGAGGTGGGTGTTGTGTGTGTTCAGTCATGCCCAACCCTTTGTGACCTCTATGGACTGTAGGCCAACAGGCTTCTCTGTCCATGGGGTTTTTCAAGCAAGTACACTGGAGTTGGTTGTCATTTTCTCCTCCATGGGATCTTCCTGACCCAGGGATCAAACCTATGGCTCCTGAATTGGCAGGTGGGCTCTTTACCATTTACATCTCCTGAGAAACCTCAAAATACCTGTTAGTTCTACTATTTTAATTAAACTTTATCTTGAATTTATTTGTCTTCTTCTAGGTACCATTCTTCTTTTCTCTGCTCTCTTTTTCCTTGATGAATAAGTCCTTGAAAGGATTGTCTCTACCTGATGTCTTCTATGTTTTTTCTATGCTCTTTTAAACCTTGTCTGATTCAGCTTTTGGTTTCACCAAAATTGCTCCCATCATGTGTATCAGAGACTAGGTCACAAGAATAACTCATTTTTTAAATACACTTTACTTCCAGAACACACATTGTTCTGTCTCACCTTTTGTTTCTCTCCAATCAGTTGTGATTGGAATATTTCAGGATTCCCTCCTTATTCCTTCATCTTTTGCTTATCCTCTCCCCTGGTGTGATTTCATCTTATCTCTTGGTTATAAATATTTATATGCTGATTTCAAATCCTAAAAGATGTTGCTGTTAAAGTACAGCACTCAATATGCCAGAAAATTAGGAAAACTCAGCATCGGCCACAGGACTGGAGAAGGTCAGTTTTCATTCCAATACCAAAATAAAGGCAATGCCAAAGTATGTTCAAACTGCCACACAATTGCACTCATTTCACATGTTAGCAAAGTAATGCGCAAAATCCTTCAAGCTAGGCTACAACAGTGTATGAACTGAGAAGTTTCTGATGTACAAGCTAGATACAGAAAAGACAGAGGAACCAGATAGCAAGTTGCTAACATCTGTTGAATAATAGGAAAAGCAAGAACATTCCATAAAAGCATCTACATTTGCTACATTGACTACACTAAAGCTTTTGACTGTGTGGCTCACAATAAAATGTGGAAAATTCTTAAAAAGGTGGGAATACCAGACCACCTTACCTGCCTACTGAGAAACCTATGTGCAGGCCAAGAAACAACAGCTACAACTAGACCAGAACAGTGGACTAATTCAAGATTGGGAAAGGAGTACGTCAAGGCTGTATATCGTCATCCTGCTTATTTAACTTATATGCAGGTTACATCATGCAAAATGCCAGGCCAGATGAAGCACAAGCTGGAATCAAGATTGCTGGGAGAAATATCAATAACTTCAGATATGCAGTTGGCACCACTCTAATGGCAGAAAGTGAAGAGGACCTCTTTTCCATGTTCTCTCTTCTGTATCAACACTGGACCCCTTTCTGATTCTAGTACAGAGAATCATTCTGCCTTACAACATTTGCTGTTTATGTTGCCTCTGCCTGGATTGTTCTTCTTCCATATATCATCTTATCTGACTTCTTCCCTTTATTGATATTTTTATTCAAATATTACTTTCACAATGATACCTTTCTCTGAATACTTTTAGTAAAATTTCAGATACTCTCCTCAAATCACTTGATGTATTTTATCTGATCTAATTTTCTATAATATTAATCACTTTCTAATATTTCTATAATATTATTTATATGTACAGGATTGTCTTATTTATTTGTTTATATTCATTCTCTGCCTGCCTGCTAGAATGCTGAGCACAGATATCATTTTACTTTCTTTCACTAACAGTTCTAACAACACAGACGAGTGCCTGCACACTGATATTTATTGAATTAATCAATAATAAATAACTGAAATTATATCTTATGAAGGTATATTTACTTGCTACACAATAAAATATATACTTAAGAAAGAATGAGACAAGAACAATCACCTATATTAATTAGATATCTTAATTTATATAAAACTAGGGACCACTGAATGCTTGTGGATATTTTTCTTTTGGTGAGGTAATGTTCATAATATAATTAAATAAATCAAAATTTCTCTTATTTTCAAATGTTTTAATACTTGAATGTCTAATTAAAATGACTTTAGTATGCTTGAAGTTAATATGTTTTGGTATTTGAGTGACATAATATCAGTAATCATTCAGTTAATTCATTTCAGTTGCTCAGTCGTGTCCGACTCTTTGCGACCCTATGATTCACAGCATCCCCGGCCTCCTTGTCCATCACCAACTCCCAGAGTTCACTCAAATCAATATGAAACATTAAATATAATATTTATGCAATCATTATGAAATAGAAAATGTATATTAATAATTGATTACATTATTATTTTATATATTGAGTATCATGCAAGAAATTACACTGCTAATTATATCCCAATTTTATTAATATCATACATTTTTCATATTAAAGTGATTTATTATTAAAAATTAAAGTAATTCTTGTTGAAGAGTAAAGTACAGTGTAAATGACTTTGAGCTGGATTGTGGGGGTTCTAATTCTAATTCCACCACTAACTATATCAGAAAGAACAGACAAATATTTGATTTTTTCACATGAGATTCCTCATATGTATAATTTGAAAAATGAATTACATACCATGTAAGCTTCTTTCCAAGTCAGAGAATCATTTATCTTTGCAAAAATTAATTATATGCATATTGAATTACTCTAAAGTTGGAAGTTATATATATATAATATGATAATACATATAAATGGACATACAAGTTTTCCATATTTTTGCTTACATTTTTAGACACAATAAAAAAAATCTTAATTTAATTATCATGATAATTAAATTTTAGATTCAGTTTTTGTGAATTTTAGAAGTACTTTGGTGTAATATAAAAAATTATATTTCTCCTCATCTTCTTTGAAATTAGTTTATATTTTATTAATCAAGCTTTGTGACTCAGTGCTTCAGTATTCAGGACCTGTCACCTACAGGTGTTAGATTCTATCTCATGGTATCTTATTGTTACTATCCTTGAGAACATGGACCAACTGTGAGACTTATGTTAAGCACATAAGAAGGGACTCAATGGATAAATGGAGACTAAATATACATGGATGCATTTTTACAAACTTCATTACTACACGTCAAAGAATGTCTAATTCCAAGCTGAAGATAATATTATGAGGAATATCTAGAAGAGAAAGATTCTAAGAGTATTTAGTAAATAATGTATGACAGACTACTGTTAATGTTTAGTAAACCTGGTCTGAAATTTACACAAAATTTAAATCTCAGGCAAAGTTAGGAAGAGGCAAAAACTGCGTTCCCTCTGACTGAAGCTTATGTAACCTCTTAGTTATTTTTATTTCCTCATAATCTTTTCTGTAAGAAACATGGTCTTGGGACTCTGAATAATAAATAGCAACTATTGCTTTTGTCATTTATCAACTACTGATGTTGAGGCTAGCACAGGAAGAGATATTTAATTGATAATTTTAGTTTTCATTTCACAGGCTTGTATATTTTTAGATGTTCCTAGTATTATTTCTTTATAGAACATTTTCTCCCCTCTCTAAAAAACAATGTCAAAACAATGAATATATTAACTAGCTTTAAGAACTGCTACATTAGAAATAATAAAACTAGACATATTTTAGATCTTATCTAGTTAAATCCTCACTACAATGCAAGGCAGCTATTATAATTCCCATTTCACAGTGAAGAATCTGTGTTTTGGAATTAAGTGAATTGCCCAAGCTCAAACAGCTGTTGAATTTTTTCTACCATATATCCTGTTTCCAGCAGGTATGATACACAAGTGTAGTTCTTGTTGTTGTTCAGTTACTCAGTCATGTCCAACTCTTTGTTGACCCCATGGACTTTAGCATGCCACGGTTCCCTGTTCTTCACTATCTCCAAGAGTTTGCTCAAACTCATGTCTATTCAGTCCATGATGCCATCCAATCCTCTTATCTTCTGTTACCCCATTCTCCTCCTGCCCTCAGTCTTTCTCAGCCTCAGGGTCTTTTCCAGTGATTTGGCTCTTTGCATCAGGTAGCCAAAGTATTGGAGCTTCAGCATCAGTCCTTCCAATGAGGAAGTTCAGGGTTGACGTTCTTTTAGGATTGACAAGTTTGATCTCCTTGCTGTCCAAAGGACTCTCAAGGGTCTTCTTCAGCACCACAGTTCAAAAGCATCAATTCTTCGGCACTCAGCCTTCTTTATGGTCCAACTCTCACACCCATACGTGACTACTGGAAAAACCACAGCTTTGACTAAATGGACCTTTGTTGGCAAAGTAATGTCTGAGCTTTTCAATACTCTGTATAGATTTGTCACAGTTTTTCTTCCAAAGAGAAAGTGTATTTTAATTTCATGGCTACAGCCACCATCTTCAGTGATTTTGAAGCCCAAGAAAATAAATGTGTCACTGTTTCCATTGCTTCCCCATCTATCTGATGGGACTGAATGCAATGATATTAGAATTTTAAATATTGAGTTTTAGCCAGCTTTTTCACTTTCCTTTTTCACTTTCATGAAGAGACTCTTTAGTTCCTCTTTACTTACTGCCATTAAGGAGGTGTCATCTGCATATCTGAGGTTATTGTTATTTTTCCCAGAATTCTTGACTTCAGCTTATGATTCATCCAGCCTGGCATTTTTCATGATATATCCTGCATATAAATTAACTAAGCAGGGTGACAATATACAGCTTTGGCATACTGGGGCAGAAATTGGTAGACAGTATAAGACTCTGAGATATCAGCTCCTTTTATTTAATTTCTTTTTCTTTCTTTTTTTTTTTTTTCCCTCTTCTCAAGTAAGCATCTCAACATTTGTTCCAATTTCCAGGCATTCAGAGGAAAGACTCCGTTGTCTGGATGATCATAAAACTTTTGGACCTAAGACAAGACAATCACTAACTGCTGCCAAGTTTATCAAGAAAACAAAACAAAACAAAAAAACCTCCAAGATCATCAGCTCTTAAACATAACAAAGTGTAAAGTGTTACTCATGTCCGACTCTTTGCAAACCCATGGACTATAGTTGTGCATGGAATTCTCTAGGCAAGAATACTGGAGTGGGTTGCCATTCTCATCATCAGGGGATATTCCTGACCCAGGGATTGAACCTGGGCCTCGCACATTGTGGGCATATTCTTTACCATTCAAGCCACTAGGGAATTTGGTCCCTAAAAAATGGTCTGGTGTCTTGAGAAAGGGATGGCATTGTAGTCTACAAAAAGTGAGAAACTAGGTGATCCAAAAAGAGTTGTAAAAATGACAAACTGGGCATTGCGATATTCAAACTGGTCAAAAATGACATATATTAAAGTCACAAGCCAACCAAAAGTGAACAGACCAATACCAGTAAAGACATAAAACTTCTGTAACCCTACCTTTAGAGGTGTTTATCCCCTCTCAGTGTCTACGCTGAGTGCTTTGTATCTATGTCCTTTAAAATAAACTTTGCCAGGGTGAGTGTTTGAAAGTTTCCGATGTCCATTCTTCAGCTCTGTGAACAGAACTTGGTTCCCTGTTTCAGCATTCTTTTCCCAATTAGGAACCAGTCCGTTGTTCCATGTCTGGTTCTAACTGTCGCTTCTTGACCTGCATACAGGTTTCTCAGGAGGCAGTAAGGTGGTCTACTATTCCCGTCTCTTTAAGAATTTTCCATTGTTTGTTTTGATGCACAGAGCCAAAGGCTTTAGTGTAGTCAATGAAGCAAAAGTAGATTTTTTTTTTTCTGGAACTCCTTTGAATTTTCCATGATCCAAGAGATGGGAGCAAGAATCATTTAGAAGAAATGGAATAACCTTATAGTCAACAGAAGACTCCAAAATGTGGTACTTGGGTGCAATTTCAAAAACAACAGAATGATCTTGGTTTGTTTCCAAGGCAAAGTATTCAGTATCGCAGTAATCAAAGTCTATACCACAACTAATGCCAAAGAAAGAAAGTGCAGTTGCTCAGTCGTGTCTGACTCTTGTGACCCCATGGACTGTAGCCTACCAGGCTCCTCCGTCCATGGGATTCTCCAGGCAAGAATACCAGAGTGCGTTGCCATTTCCTTCTTCAGGGGATCTTCCCAGCCCAGGGATTGAACCTGGGTTCCCCGCATTGAAGGCAGATGCTTTAACCTCTGAGCCACCATGGAATGCCAAAGAAGCTAAAGTAAAATGGTGCCATATCTACAGACCTTCTAGAACTAACACCAAAGAAATATCTCCTTCTCATCAGAAGGGATTGGAATGCAAAAGTAGGAAATCATGAAATACATGGAGTAGCAGGCAAATTTGGACTAGGAGTAAAAAATGAAGCAGGACATAGGCTAACAGAGTTTTGTCAAGAGAATGCACTGGTCTTAGCAAACACCCTCTTCCAAGAACACAAGAGAAAACTCTACAGATGGACATCAGCAGATGGTCAATAATAAAATCAGATTATATTCTTTGTAGTCGAAGATGGAGAAGTTCTATGCAGTCAGCCAAAACAAGACCTGGAACTGACCATGGCTCAGATCATGAACCTCTTTTTTTGCCAAATTCAGACTTAAATTGAAGAAAGTAGGGAAAACCACTAGGCCATTCAGATATGATCTAAATAATATCCCTTATGATTATGCAGTGTAAGTGACAAATAGATTCAAGGGATTCAATCTGACAGAATGTCTGAAGAACTATGGACAAAGATCTGTAATACTGTACAGGAGGCAGTAATCAAAATCATCCCAAAGGAATGCAAAATCACAAAAAGGGCTGTCTGAGGAAGCCTTACAAATAGCTGTGAAAAGAAGAGAAGTAAATGCAAAGAAGAAAAGCAAAGATATACCTACCTGAATGCAGAGTTCGAAAGAACAGCAAAGAAAGTTAAGAAAGTTTTCTTAAGTAAACAATGCAAATAAATAGAAAACAATAGAATGGGGAACACAAGTGCGGACATGTACTCAAATAAAAGGCTGCTTCATTGGAGAAACTACATATGAATTCTCAAATATTTCTTAGGAATTTGATGCCAAGAAAGATTTAGAAAAGGCTACTTCACTTTGGAGTTTTAAAATAATTTACCTTTTTTATAGTGTTCTGGTCACTAGTATCATGTAATTAGAGAAATTGATTTTTTTTTAAGGAAAAGTATTTTTAGTGTCAACAATCAACATACAACATATTTCTTTCCACTTTATATTACTTTTAATTTAGAAGCAAAAATATTTTTCCAGCACAATGTCTCACTTACCACATTAAGTTTTATATTTTTATAATTTTCTGAGATATTAAGCAAGAAATGGTGATGCTAAATAATACTTTCAATGACTAAAAGTGTACTGGAAATCATGATTTTATAAGAAGAGGATTAGTTACATTGGTAAAATTATTGGATAATTTCCCACAGGATTTCTATATTAGGGTTCATTTTATTATGTCCTGGAACAAGTTGCTATGTTCACTTTAGCTATAAAATAATATGCACTACAACAACATCATAAAGCAGCTCACAGAGCAAGCAAAGACATCTGTTAATGGTACCATGAATAGTTATGAACTGAGGTGCTCAATGACTTTGCCAGCAAAGAACTGCCTCCTAATTTATTTTTACAGCAAATGGAAACCTCACTTTTCATGGTTTGGTAGTTGCATTCAAATATACCAATAATTTCAGATGCAATCACTTTTATGTAGCAACTTTTGCTTTAGAAAGTAAGAGAGAATTGCTAATGTTCTGTTGATGAGAAAACAGCTTCTCTATTAGTGCTGTTTCAATTTTTCTTGATGTTTTAAAATTTTAATGTAGTATTAATTTAATTTTAATGTAGTATTAATATCTAATAAAATGTAGGAAGTTTGATTTCATATAAGAATTTTGTTTGTTTTCCAAATATATGACATTGAAAAATTTTAAATGTTCTTAGAACTCTGGAACTATGTTATCCCCCCCCCACTCCCCATATTTGCAGTAGCTGATATAATTTTTATGTAAGAAAATATAAATTTTAATTAAAGAATCTTCAAGATTAAATGTATAAAAATATCTATGCTATACTATGCTACCTCACTTCAGTAGCTATACTGATGCTACATCACTGTAGCTATACTATGCTACATCACTTCAGTCAGTCATGTCTGACTCTTTACAATCTATGGACTGTAGCCCACCAGGCTCCTCTGTCCATGGGATTCTCCAGCCAAGAATACTGGAGTAGTTTGCCATTTCCTACCCCAGTGGATCCTCCCAATCAAGGACCGAACCCAAATTTCATTACATCTCCTGCATTGGCAGGTAGGTTCTTTACCACTAGCGCCACCTGGGAAGAAATTCATGAAAATGGCAATATCTCTTATAGAACAGAATATAAATGCTGGAAAATTACTATCTTACAATGTGTACAGATTTAACTTTTTCAAATAGGTTATTTCATCTACCATTTTCAAGTGTAATGATGGCAATAGGTAATGTAATTTTATTTATTCATGATTCAGAAAATATAATACAAAATGACTTCAATCCTAAATATAACTCGACTTCCCAGCCAAATTATTAGTATTTTCTTAAAGAATTCTACATTGACCTTTGTTAATGTTTTGTAGAAAAAAATCACCAAGTTATTTTGCCTGTGAAATTGTAACAACAGTATTATTTAATGACTCATTTAAGCATATGTAGAAAGTTTATACCTTTTCAAAATGCTCCTAGGTATAAACAGCTGAAGTTCCATGAAAATTAAATAGAACTAGAACTAGTAGCATTGCAAGAATGTATAACAAAAATAAAGTAATAATAGAAAAAATTAAGTAACACATTTTGTTATGTAAGAAGCAACACAGCAGGTTCCACAGCCGCTGTATAGAGGATAAACCCACAAGTCAGGCAGATGGTGACACAACTACGGATAAGGAAAATATCATTGTTGCTTTTTGTTGTACACTTTTACTATGTACCCCAGACATTCTGCACTTTTGCATAGATAACTACCTGTTTGTGCTCATATCTGTGCAAAGAAAATGCCATAATTACTCACTGTGAACAGAAGGAAAAACATGAAACTATGTAATTGACATAGAATGAGGTCAGGACTTGAACATAACTTGAAAGTCACATGATCAGAGACTATCATGTTAATTGTGCAATATAAAGAATCATGTAGGATAAATTTTTAAAAGTTGATTTTTTTACAAACAGTCCATGAGGAGGCAGGAAGGACTGTACACAATAAGCTGATAAACTCCCTCTTAACATGAGGATACCATGATTCATATAGTTATCTCAAGTTTCACACTGCTCCTAACAGGTGCTCTACTTTCTTATCCACAGGGATAGAGGTGGTGGGTCAGCCTGCTGTGTAACTCTGCACCTACTCAATGGCTAACGCAGTGGTCATATTTATGTGCTGGAGCTGAGGGACACATCCTATGTCTTAATGCTCAGATAGAGTTATTTGGACTGATGTATCTCGTGTAATTTCTGAGGAGCACAGGCATTTACAAGGGCAAAGGCTACCTTTTAAAATGGAATGCACCTTTGACCATTGAGTATATAGTCGAGGCCAACAGTGGCCTATATTTCTGCCACATTAAGCACAAAGGGTAATTTATGATAACACACCATATCACTGAAGATTAAACCAACTGGAAATACCATCATTCCAATGCCATCACCCACACAAAACCATGAACCGGTAACTACATCACTTTCTCCAACACAGCCAAGAAAAACCCAAGGTAAGACACTGCAGGAAACAAGGACATAGCCTACCAGCCCACCATTGCACTCTTGTGCAACAGATGGGAATGTCAGGGTGGCAGTCTCCAAAAGGCCTTAAGCATCATGATCAAACTCAAGTGTCTCTGGCACAAAATCCAGGGATGAGCTCCACAAAAGGACCCTGTTGGAATCAGTATTTCTGCTGTGGTGCTGCTAACACTTTTGCTTCTCACTATTACCCAAATGTATTCATACATAAGAAACAAATTGAAACAACTAGACATGTGGGTTCAAGTACTTGATATCACATTACTGAATATCAATTTTATGTGAGTGGCTCTCTAGACTCTATTTCCATGGCTACAGAAAACAGTGATTAGATATCACTGTGTGAGAGTCCTTTTAAGCTTCAGGATTATTTTTGTGTGTGCCAACTGCACCCAATATTCCAACATATCAGACACTGGTCAGATTTACCTTCTAGTTTAAGTCTTTATAGTGTTAATAATATTCATAATACTATAGTCTTATTTTTAATCTTAAAGTGAAAGTTGCTTAGTTGTGTCCAACTCTTTGCAATCCCATGGACTATACAGTCCATGGAATTCTCTAGGTCAGAATACTGAAGTGAGTAGCCTTTCCCTTCTCCAGGGGATCTTCCTGACCCAGGAATCAAACTAGGGTCTCCTGCATTGCAGGCAGATTCTTTACCAGCTGAGCTACTAGAGAAGCCCAATTCCTGACTATTTCTGGCTGTTGCATAGCTCTCTCTCAAACATGAATGCTTTAGAAGCATATATTCTCTTTAGACTCCATGGATCATATCTTTCTAGAGAATACTCAATTGGGAGATAAGAAATGAACTTTATATTCTGGTCATCAAAGCTGTCAAGAAGCAAGAAATAGTAAAATCAACAAATCTGATTTGAGATTTAAAAGGTTTCTCTTGGAATCATTTCATGATTACTTTTCTATATTCTGAATATAACTCCAAATGTTACATTTCTCTGTTTTTATCTATAAGAGATAATAATTTCCACACCTATCTTGGTGTAAAATGGCAACTTCCATGAGTGGTACTTGTGAGAAGTCTTTGAAAAGTAAACACTACAGATATCCAAGGACTTTTTAAATTTAGTTTTCAGAAATATCTAGTACTAGTGTTCAGTAAGTTTCAGTGATTTTACATTTGTAAGTCTCTTGTTATATGGTAGCTTTTTTTTTTTT
>SJYC01024982.1:0-19806 GCA_006408675.1 Madoqua kirkii | reverse complement strand
GAGAGATTGGTATTTTTCTAAATCTAATCTACATGTTAATTTTGACTTCACTAATTTAAAATTTATAAATGATGTTTTTTATAATTCTATGAATCTTGTAAATAATTTATGTCCAGAAGAAGACAATGGAAAGACCAGATTTTAAAAACTTGGCCATGACTATAGAAATCTCTCTTACAACTGGCAATATAGGGTAGATTATTTATTACAGTAAACAATAATGAAAGTGACAGTGAAAATGTTAGTCACTTAGGCATATCCAACTCTTTGGGACCCCATAGACCTTAGCCCACTAGGCTCCTCTGTCCACAGTGTTCTCCAGGCAAAAATATTCTCTCTTGGGAAATAGTGCATAACCATTTGATAAGAAACTGATTAACATTTTTCTTTAAGGTAAAAATATTATGAATATCAAGGACACTAGAAAATCTGTGATAGTGAAAGTAGCTCAGTCATGTCCATCTCTTTCCAATGCCATGGACTATAGAGTCCACGGAATTCTCCAGGCCAGAATACTGGCGTGGATTGCCATTTCCTTCTCCAGGGGATTTCCCAAGCCAGGGATCAAACCCAGGTCTCCCAAATTGCAGACGGATTATTTATCAGCTGAGCTACAAGGGAAGCCCCTAAATTAGTTTGTTCCATGTGATATGAAAGTCACTCAGTTGTGTCCAACTCTTTGCAATCCCATGGACTATACAGTCCATGGAATTCTCCAGGTCAGAATACTAGAGTGGGTAACCTTTTACTTCTCCAGGGGATCTTCCCAAACCAGGGATTGAACCCAGGTCTCCCGCATTGCAGACGGATTCTTTACCAGCTGTGCCCCAAAGGAAGGCCAAGAAAAATTTTAGAGTCATAAAAATGAACAATTTCTGAAACATTTATATTAATATTATTGATCTATCATGTTAAAAAATAAACAAAGAGTTTCTAAACAATTATATCCACATCTGTGGAGGAGCTGGAAGGCTTTAAGCAAATACTGAAAATGTATTTGCTCCACTCATGATGAAGAGTGGAAGCTGAAACAACCATAACAAAGGATTATAAGCGTTCACCGAGTGCCCAAGACTGGGAACTGATGACGAAGGGTCATACATCCAGCCTTGAAGCATTCAGAGGTTTCCTTCTGACCATCTGTTTCTGGGAGCAAGGACTGTTATTTCATGATAAGACTCCCGTTAGCGTTTGCCAAAGCTATGTTATGTCTTGGGCAGTGGGAACTGTATTTTATGCTTGAATGCTTTGAAGTTTATCGAGAAAGGCTACGTGCAAGTGTGCTTTATGCTCTGTTCCCTAAGACCATAAAACTATGCAGCTGGATAATAAACTTTGTCAGTCCACTAGAGGCTGTCCCTGAATGTCCTTTTCAGAGCGTGGTTCTCCGAGCCTTACACACATCTCTTTCTATAAATGAAACATCACATCTCTGACTTTTCCAGTACCCTCTGGGAAATTTTAAGACATCTTAAGTATGAAAAATATCCTTTTTTTTTTTTAAATAAATTGATTATAGGAAGGCAGAGTCAAGAATGACCAAAGGAGAGCTATGCATCTGAATAAGATAGTGTTGTGAGTTCCTGAGAAACAGTATTTAGCAATCTATTCTGTGTTCCTGGTGGTTCAGCGGTGAAGAATTTGCTTGCAGTGCAGGAGACACAGGAAATGTGGGTTCAATCGCTGGGTTGGGAAGACCTCCTAGAGGAGGAGATGTCAATGAGTTTACAGTATTCTTGCCAGGAAAATCCCATGGATAGGGGAGCCATGAGGTTACAAAGAGTCAGACATGACTGAGCATTCACTCAGAGAAACAAGACCCATTCCATTACCTGGTACACACAGTTTGTATTTTCCATTAGTCTTTCTCCATTAGTTATTAATTTTTAATAAAAAATTGCACTACAGATGGATTTTTTAACAAATGAGCCCCCACGGAAGCCCATACAAGCACTGAGTCATCAGTATATCCCACTTCAAACTGAATTTCTTTAATTTAAGAGACTTTATATACTAATTATTGATAGCATAAAGGTGCAGAAAAACACTTCATTCTAGCAAAATGAGAGATCAAGGCTTTTCTGAGCTACACACACACTTGGAACACTTGGAGATTCACTTCTACAAATTTGGCCATAATCAAAAATACCATAAGATCAGATATTAAAGAGCTTTTCTTTCAGTGTGGATAAATACTTTTCCTTTTATTTTTTATTGAAATAGAGTTTATGTATAGTTTTATGTAAGTTGCTGCTGCTGCTGCTGCTGCTGCTAAGTTGCTTCAATCTTGTCCAACTCTGTGTGACCCCACAGACGGCAGCTCAGGAGGCTCCCGCGTCCCTGGAATACAAATAGCAATTCATAGTAAAGTTTCTACTCCTTTTGTAATTATTATAAAAGATTGGCTATTTCCCCTGTGTTGTACAATATGTGCTTACAGTTTACTTTATGCATAATAATTTATAACTGTCAATCCTTTGCCCTTCTCATGTTCCTCCCCATCTCTCTCTCCCCACTGGTGACCACTAATTTATTCTCTATATCTGTGAATCTGCTTTGTGTTTGTTATATTCACTAGTTTTATTTTTTAGATTCCACATATATTTGCTGTCATACAGTATTCATCATTCTCTGTCTGACTTATGTCAGCATAATACCCTCCAAGTCCATTCATGTTGTTGCAATGGCAAAATTTTCATTCATTTTTATGACTAATATTCCATTGTGTGTGTGTGTATATACACACATACTCGATTTTCATTGTGTATAGAGAAGGAAATGGCAACCCACTCCAGTGTTCTTGCCTGGAGAATCCTGTGGACAGAGGAGCCCAGTGGGCTGCTGTCCGTGAGGTCGCACAGAGTCAGACACTACTGAAGCTACTTAGCATGCATGCATGCATCGGAGAAGGAAATGGCAACCCACTCCAATATTCTTGCCTAGAGAATCCCAAGGACAGGGGAGCCTGGTGGGCTGCTGTCTATGGGGTCACACAGAGTTGGACATGACTGAAGTGACTTAGCAGCATATATATATATACACACACACACATATATATACACTCAATTTTTATTAATGTCCATATATATATATATTCAATTTTTATCCACTGTTCTGTTGATGGACATTTAAGTTGCTTCCATATATTGGCAATTGTAATTAACACTGTTATGAATACTGAAGATGCATGTATATTTTCAAATTAGGTTTTTCCTTTTTTCAGATACATACCCAGAAGTAAAACTGTCTGGGTCATATGATAATTCTGTTTAGTTTTGTGAGAAACCTCCATACCGTTTGCCACAGTGGTTGCACCAGTTTACATTCCCACCAAGAGTGTATGAGATTACACATTCTTGCCAACATTTGTTATTTGTGTAATTTTTGATGATAGCCATTCTGACAGGTGTGAGGTGATATCTCACTGTGGTTTGATTTGCATTTTCCTGATAGTTAGTGATGTTGAGCATCTTTTCATGCACCTGTTGGCCATCTGTTTCTCTAGTATGTTAATTAAAGTTTGGTAGTATAAAACTCACCCATGAAATTCAGTGTCATAATTACTGAACTTTTTGGCCAGTTCAGGTCCTCCACATGTACTTATTCTGTTGCCCTATCAGCATATGACTGTCCAATGTTGTTCAAGTAAAAAATTATGTTTGGCTAGCACAAGACCACAGACTCATTGTTCCATATATACATTCCTAAGGTCTCCAGTTAGTCAAAGTACACATACTTTTCCTTCTTTGGACTTTAGTGAAAGGATTAGATTCTGACCATCATTTATTCATTTTCCACTGGAATGTTTAGTAACTAACTCCACACTAAAATTCAGCTCCTTTAAACTTACATGAATCTGATTATAATATTATTTTTGTAGACACGATTTTAAAAATGTTTTGGTGAGTCAAACGGTCATAAAAATGCTTTGAATATTCAAAGTGATAAACAGGTGCCAATATGACCACTACTTTAGAATAATCTAAGCACCAATATAATTCCCAAATAAAGTCAGTAGACAGAAGGTAGATTAGTAGTTTCCAGGAACTGGGGCAAGAATGTTTCTTGGAGGCAAAATTAGAGAGTTACTTCTAGCTAGTACAGGATTTTGAGGGGGTGATAAAGTTTTTCTCTATTAGTAGTGATATTTGTTCAACTTTATGAATCTACTAAATCTTTAGAAGAGTGACTTTTATTGTAGTGAAATATAACTTCTTTAAACAAGAAAAAAGAAACACTGTAGTCTCAGAATTTAAAATCTATATTAATCTTGATCTATATTGCAATTGCCAGTCAGATAAAATCTAACCTTATAGTCCTACCTAGTAGAAAAGTACTAAATAAAGAAAAGTAAATAAAGGAAAATGAAGGTTTCTTGCTTTCAGTTTCTTAGGAAACTAGGAGAATCAGTTTCAGTTTTCTGTAATGTAAAATTTATGAATGGTTAATTAGGAGAATGCTTGCTTTTGTTGAATTTTGCTGTCACATTACTCTTACTAATCACTTGATAAGGCCTACATATTCTTAAGTTTTTCTCTGTATTTACCAAGTTTTTGCCTTCAGGAAACTAGAAATGATAAATAATGTATTGGCTGTTGTTCTAATATTTACTCTTCATCATTAATTTTTTCCAATTTTCATTAAAGAACAATAACAAATTTCCTTGTTCCTTTTACACCTGCTGAAGTAGTATCTGGGCTTCCCTGGTGGCTCAGACATAAAGAATCTGCTTGCAATGCAGGACACCTGGGTTTGATCCCTGGGTTCATAACAAAACAAAAACAACAACAACAACAAAACAGTCAAATAACTCAGGCCTTGATGAAACAGAATATATTAAAAAAAAAAAAAAAAAGGAGGGGACAGTGAAGCTTAAGCTTTGTCCAGGAATAGGAGAAAATACAAAGACATGCACCATTAGAAAAGTGGCTTTATCAGTGTTACTAAAGTTTTTAATTACAGTAGAATGATGGCTATACTTTAGGAAAATCTGCAGCAAAAACTCTAAATAAATCTAGATACCAAATCATAGCTTCCTAAAAACATCTGCATTTTATTATTTGTAGACACATTAACTGGAGAAGACAATGGCACCCCACTCCAGTACTCTTGCCTGGAAAATCCCATGGATAGAGGAGCCTCGTAGGCTGCAGTCCATGGGTTCGCCAAGAGCCGGCCACGATTGAGCGACTTCACTTTCGCTTTTCACTTTTATTCATTGGAGAAGGAAATGTCAACCCACTTCGGTGTTCTTGCCTGGAGAAACCCAGGGACGGAGGACCCACTCCAGTACTCTTGCCTGGAAAATCCCATGGATAGAGGAGCCTCGTAGGCTGCAGTCCATGGGTTCGCCAAGAGCCGGCCACGATTGAGCGACTTCACTTTCGCTTTTCACTTTTATTCATTGGAGAAGGAAATGTCAACCCACTTCGGTGTTCTTGCCTGGAGAAACCCAGGGACGGAGGAGCCTGGTGGGCTGCCATCTATGGGGTCGCACAGAGTTGAACACGACTGAAGTGACTTAGCAGCAGGAACAAACACATTAACACTGTATTTATTGAGATTTTGGAAAGTATTATAGTTCAGGTTGGAACTCTGCATTCAGATGCTTTCATCTTTCCTTTCTTCCTTTGTTTTTTCACCTCTCTTCTTTTCATAGCTTTTTGTAAGGCCTCCCCAGACAGACATTTTGCTTTTTGCATTTCTTTTTCATGAGGATGGTCTTGATCCCTGTCTCCTGTACAATGTCATAAACCTCCCTCCATAGTTCATCAGGCTCTTTGTCTATCAGATCTAGTCCCTTAAATCTATTCCTCACTTCCACTGTATAATCATAAGGGATTTGATTTAGGTCATACCTGAATGGTCTAGTGATTTTCACTCCTTAATATCTATAGGTATTTATTGTTTTATTTTCCCACAGAGAATTATGGATGTAGAAAGATCCATTAAGGTCTTTAAATAAGTGCACTTCACACTTTAGAGACAGTTGCAGTAATAACAATAGTTAAATTTATAATAATAATAGTGCTCTTTACAGCTCCGAATTTTACTTCCATCACCAGTCATATCCACAACTGGGCATTGTTTTTGCACTGGCTCCATGTCTTCAGTTTTCAGGAGTTATTTCTCCACTGATCTCCAGGAGCATATTGGACACCTACTGACCTGGGGCGTTCATCTCTCAGTGTCCTATATTTTTGCCTTTTCATACTATTCATGATGTTCTCAAGACAAGAATACTGAAGTGATTTGGCATTCCCTTCTCCAGTAGACCACGTTTTGTCAGAACTTTCCACTATGATTCGTCCATCAGAACTATCCACCATGACCCATCAATATTGCACTATAAAGAGCAATATTGCATTGGAACCTGGAATGTTAGGTCCATGAATCAAGGGCCAAATGAAAGTGGTCAAACAGGAGATGGCAAGAGTGAATGTCGACATTTCAGGAGTCAGCAAACTAAAATGGACTGGAATGGGGAATTTAACTCAGAGGACCATTTTATCTACTGCTGTGGGCAAGAATCCTTTAGAAGAAATGGAGTAGCCATCATAGTCAACAAAAGAGTCTGAAATGCAGTACGTGGATGCAATCTCAAAACTGACAGAAGAATCTCTGTTCTTTTCCAAGGCAAACCATTCAGTGTCACAGTAATCTAAGTCTATTCCTCAACCAGTAATTTTGAAAAAGCAGAATTGGAATGAGTCTATGAAAACCTACAAGACTTTCTAGAATGAACACCCAAAAGATATGTCCTTTTCATTATAGGGAGGTGAAATGCAAAAGTAAGAAGTCAAGAGATACCTGGAGTAACAGGCAAATTTGGCCTAGGAGTAAAAAACAAAGCAGGTCAAAGGCTAACAGAGTTTTGCCAAGAGAATGCACTGATCATAACAAACACCCTCTTCCAACAACACAAGAGAAGACTCTACATATGAACAAAACCAAATAGTCAATACCCAAATCAGATTGATTCTACTCTTTGCAGCGAAAGATGGAGAAACTCTGTACAGTCAGCAGAAACAAGACTAGGAGTTGACTGTGGCAGAGATCATAAACTTCTTATTGCAAAATTCAGAATTAAATTGAAGAAAATAGGGAAAACCATTAGACCATTCATATATGATCTAAATCAAATCCCTTTTGATTATACAGGTTAAGTGACAAATAGATTCAAGGGATAAGATGGAGAAACTCTGTACAGTCAGCAGAAACAAGACTAGGAGTTGACTGTGGCAGAGATCATAAACTTCTTATTGCAAAATTCAGAATTAAATTGAAGAAAATAGGGAAAACCATTAGACCATTCATATATGATCTAAATCAAATCCCTTTTGATTATACAGGTTAAGTGACAAATAGATTCAAGGGATTAGATCTGTTAGAGCGTCTGAAGAACTATGGATGGAGGTTCATGACCTTATATAGGAGGCAGTGATAAAGACCACCCCAAAGAAAAAGGAATGCAATAAACCAAAATAGTTGCCTGAGGAGGCCTTATAAACTGTAAACAGGCTTTATAAATTTACAAACAGCTGAAAAAGGAAGAGAAGCTAAAGGCAAAGGAGTAAAGGAAAGACATATCCATTTGAATGCACGTTTACAAAGAACAGAATGAGAGATAAGAAAGCCTGACTCCATGATCAATGCAAAGAAATAGAGGAAAACAATGGAATAGGAAAGACTAGAGATCTCTTTAAGAAAATTAGAGATACCAAGGGAACATTTCATGCAAAGGTGGGCACAATAAAGAACAAAAATAGTATGGACCTAACAAAAGCAGAATATATTAAGAAGAGGTGGCAAGAATACACAGAAGAACTGTACAAAATAGATTTTCATGACCCAGATAACCACGAAGGTGTGATCACTGACCTAGAGCCAGACATCGTGGAATGCAAAGTCAAATGGGCCTTAGGGAGCATCACCACGAAAAAACCTAGTGAAGGTGAGGAATTCCAGTTGAGCTATTTCAAGTCTTAAGAGAGATGCTCTGAAAGTGCTGTAGTCAATATGCCAGCAAATTTAGAAAACTCAGCAGTGGCCAGAGGATTGGAAAAGGTCAGTTTTCATTCTAATTCCAAAAACAGGCAATACCAAAGAATGCTCAAACTATTGCACAATTGCACTCATCTCAAACGTTAGTAAAGTAATGCTCAAAATTCTCCAATCCAGGCTTCAGTAGTACGTGAACCAAAAACTTCCAGATGTTCAAGGTGGATTTAGAAAAGGCAGAGAAACCAGAGATCAAATTGCCAAAATCTGTTGGATCTTCGAAAAAGCATGAGAGTTCCAGAAAAACATCTATTTCTGCTTTATTGACTATGCTAAAGCCTTTGACTGTATGTATCACAATAAACTGTGGAGAATTCTGAAAGAGATGGGGATAACCAGACCACCTGATCTGTCTCTTGAGAAACCTGTATGCAGGAAGCAGCAGTTAAAACTGGACATGGAACAACAAAGTGATTCCAAATAGGGAAAGAAGTATAACAAGGCTGTATATTGTCACCCTGCTTATTTAACTTATATGCAGAGTACATCATGAGAAACACTGGGCTGGATGAAGCACAAGTTGGAATCAAGACTGCTGGGAGAAATATCAATAACCTCAGATATGCAGATCACTTCACCCTTATGGCAGAAAGGGAAGAAGAACTAAAGAGCCTCTTTGATGAAAGTGAAAAAAAGAGTGAAAATGTTGACTTAACACTCAACATTCAGAAAACAAAGATCATTGCATCTGGTCCCATCATTTCATGGCAAATAGATGGAGAAACAGTGGAAACAGTGGGAGACTATTTTGGGGGGCTTCAAAATTATTGAAGATGTTGACTGCAGCCATCAAATTAAAAGACTCTTACCCCTTGGAAGAAAAGTTATGACCAACCTAGACAGCATATTAAAAAGCAGAGACATTACTTTGCCAACAAAAGTCCATCTAGTCAAGGCTATGGTTTTTCCAGTAGTTGTGTATGGATGTGAGAGTTGGACCATAAAGAAAGCTGAGTGCCAAAGAATTTAAGCTTTTGAACTGTGGTGTTGGGGAAGACTCTTGAGAGTCCCTTGGACTGCAAGGAGATCCAACCAGTTCATCCTAAAGGAAATCAGTCTTGAATATTCATTGGAAAGACTAATGTTGAAGCTAAAACTTCAGTACTTTGGCTATCTGATGTGAAGAGCTGACTCATTTGAGGAGACCCTGATGCTTGGAAAGATTGAGGAGAAGGGGACAGCAGAGGATGAGATGGTTGGATGGCATCACTGACTCAATGACCATGAATTTGAGTAAACTCCAGGAGTTGGTGATGGACAGGGAGGCCTGGCATGCTGCAGTCCATGTGGTCGCAAAGAGTCAGACATGATACAGCAACTGGACTGAACTGATCTGCCACATCCAGTTGCACCCTTGGCTCTAGCCCCTTGATAGTTATCTGTGACAGGCAGACTGGCTGGATCAGGCTGCTTCATTCTTGTTGGACCATCATGAGGGAATGTTTGGTGCTTGACCTTGAGGCTCATCAGTCCTGTGGCAGAGTGCCACTCAGTGTCAAAACTGATCACATTTGTAGCCAGCTGCTTTAGGACACTTGATGATACAGCAACTGGACTGAACTGATCTGCCACATCCAGTTGCACCCTTGGCTCTAGCCCCTTGATAGTTATCTGTGACAGGCAGACTGGCTGGATCAGGCTGCTTCATTCTTGTTGGACCATCATGAGGGAATGTTTGGTGCTTGACCTTGAGGCTCATCAGTCCTGTGGCAGAGTGCCACTCAGTGTCAAAACTGATCACATTTGTAGCCAGCTGCTTTAGGACACTTGTCATGGTTTGAACACTTTTTGGCTCATTGTCCTGCCTTTCTACAAATAGGCGTTTGCCTTGTGCCTTGTCCCTCAAGGACTCAGGGTTTGCCATAGGGCTTCCTTGGAGGGCGGCCAGCATCTGGGCAGGCCTTGTCCCTTTCCTTTTCTCTCTTTCCGGGGCCTTGGCCTACCTCTCATGTTCTCTGTTATAAAAGGTATTAGTGGCTGCCTGGACCATCTCATCTAAAGAGACAGCAGGGTTCTGCTACTGTAGCTGTTGTAACTTTATCCTGCTGTCTGATGCACATTGGGACAGTAATTTGTCCTTTAAAATTAACTGCTCCTCATAAATTCAGATTCTTAAACTTTTGGAGGGCCTCTGTTAGACTTTCTAGAAAGGCAATGGGGTTCTTATTGGACTCCTGAGTTATTACTGACACAAGGAGCAGTCTCACAAGTAATATTCTTCCTTCTATTTCCATGGGTGGGCTTCCTTAGGGGTGAGTCTTTCTGATACTTATCCTACCCAGTACTGTTGCAACCTGAGAGCCAGGGGTCCCCAGGTCAGGGTGTAGACCCCCAGGCAGGTTGAGGAGTGACAGCCTCCTGGAGATGGAATCCAAAAGCAGGTCAAGGTAGGTTGGCCTCCCAAGAATTGGATCTCTGGGCAGGATAAGGAAGGTTAAACTCCTGGGGATCATATCCCCAGGTAAGTTGAGGCAGGTCGACCTCCTGGAACCCAACAGTAGATTGGGCTTCCCCAAGTTCTCCAGCTTGACTAGTGCTGGGTAGGATTAAAGGGCTGGAATCTTAACTCATTGCAGATGGGAATAGATACCATGATGTAAAACAATCCAAGCCTATGCCCTGAGACTGGGAACCTGGCAAAATAGACATAAGCCTTATCCTCTTATTGCTCTGAGGGAATGTAAATCACTGATTTCCTCCCCTAGTCTTCTGTAAGAGCAGCTTAGGTTGTCATGTAGGAGTTAGTAAGTCACTTAAGGACAAAATGTAAGAGGAAACAGATTAACTCCCAAAGTGGCAAACATTTTCCCTGGGAGCCTAGTTGTCCTTGAAGGGACGCCACCCACAGATGGACTTCTAGCAGGCATTCTGTGCCTGTCACCTACCCTTGCTGGTTCACTGAGAAATGATATTGACACACATGTTGTGAAGGCCTAAATATCTAGAGCAATTGGATATTATACAGTATTTCTGTCCCAAGGGCCAACTGTTTTCTGCTTGTCCAGCCAGAAGATTGTAGAAGCAACATTGTGGGCCTGGATATGGCTCATGAAAAGACCATGAAACATGACAGATGGGGGCAGGGCACAGTTTTTAAAAGAATAACATAGCCCAAGGACATAACATATATGGATTAAAATCAAATGGATCCAAGATGGCAGACAAGTCAAATTCACCTAAACCTTGATCCTCAATCTGGAAGTTAAATGACACACCCAGAGGTGCCATGACAGTTCCAAGGCATTATCAAAAGACTAAAGAATGGTTGGTTTCTCAATTGTTGGACTGATCCTCCTACTCATTAGCATATGAAATTACCCAGCCACCAAGGACATAACATATATGGATTAAAATCAAATGGATCCAAGATGGCAGACAAGTCAAATTCACCTAAACCTTGATCCTCAATCTGGAAGTTAAATGACACACCCAGAGGTGCCATGACAGTTCCAAGGTATTATCAAAAGACTAAAGAATGGTTGGTTTCTCAATTGTTGGACTGATCCTCCTACTCATTAGCATATGAAATTACCCAGCCCATAAAAACTAAACCACACTCTATTTCATGGCTGCTGCACTTGTCCACTGTGATGGCCCGCACTCTTGGAGTGTGCTTCTCACTGAATCCAAACAAATCTACCTCTTGCCTATTACTGTCACTCAGACACAACTGAGTGACTAAGCATAGCACAGAGTCCCTGCCACGTGGGTTTGAGTCCCAATATTAAGTAAAGGGTTTTAAGTACAACTTTCAGAAATGGAAAGATGATCTGTTTTGAGCAGTGGCATAGATGGAGAGAGAAGCTGAAGGATGAGAGGAAAAAGCAATGGGAAGAACATGGTAAGGAATCCCCTCTTCATAACCTGCCAGAAAAACTGCTAAATGTCTGACCTGTGTCCACAGTTTTCATTGGTCTGATCCTTGGCACAAGGGAGATCAAGGACAGAAGAATCCTCACCTGCTTGGGCAGTAACTACTAGGGTGCAGCAGAAAGTAGAGCCTTTGGGACACCCGGCAGTAGCCCCTGCCAGAGTCCCTCAGTTGTACTCATGGTCACTCATCTGTTCGCAGGGAGTTGAGGAGACAAGAAAGGAGAGATTGTTAAAGGAATTCATATTTGGTTAGTCATATGTCCTTCCAGCCATAGGGGAGAGGACCTCCTACCTTAACTGGAGGTCTTCTGCAATATGAGACTGAACCTTATGTGCTTTCTGCCAACTTTGTTTTTGCTGTCCCAGTTTCCAGCACACTAGGCTTCTTGTCACTTCCATTGCTCTGTGTTTCCTTCAGATTCAGCTCCATGATGTGAGCTTTTGCCAAATTGGGCTGCTGCTGTGCTTGGTCTCTGCCTCGCTGGGGCTGAGCTGAGGTTATGTCTGCTGCTGCTGCTGCTGCTGCTGCTAAGTCGCTTCAGTCTTGTGCGACTCTATGTGACCCCATAGATGGCAGCCCACCAGGCTCCCCTGTCCCTGGGATTCTCCAGGCAAGAACGCTGGAGTAAGTTGCCATTTCTTCCAATGCATTAAAGTGAAGAGTGAAAATGAAGTCCCTCAGTCGCATCTGACTCCTAGTGACCCCATGGACTGCAGCCCACCAGGCTCCTCCATCCATGGGATTTTCCAGGCAAGAGTACTGGAGTAGGGTGACATTGCCTTCTCCAAGGTTATGTCAGCCAGGTTAAATCTGAGACACGGTGCCAGACATGTTGGGGGAGAGTGCAATTTCTTCAGTTCTGTCTCGCTGCAGCAAAGATTTGAAACTGTGGACCAGTGTTACAGCTCAGTTACAGTTTAGAGTCTTATTTGCCAAGAAAAGGAAAATATACTCTTATGATGTGAGTGTGGGACAGCCCCAAAGGAGAGGCCTCAGTCCCTCTTGGCTTCCTCCTTTATATATTTGTCTCCTCTGGCCATGAGCCTACCCTATGCAAGTTGGGCTAGCCAAGAAGACAGTGTGTTTGTTTCACCTGAAGATCTCACACTGGTCTGTGGATTTTCTTTAATTCCAATTTTTGCAGGCTTTTTCCTTTCTTTGTCTTTTAGCTACTGCCATTTTGGACTCCTTTTTCCTATTCTAACTACCTACCATATGCTATCTATTAAAGACCCACTTCACACCTGGGGATACATATAGTTTGGAAGTAAGGGGATGGAAAAAGACATTTCATGCAAATGGAAATCAAAAGAAAGCTGGAGTAACAATATTCATATCAGGCAAAATAGACTTTCAAATAAAGACTGTAACAAGGGACAAAGAAGGGCACTACACAGTGATCAAGGGATAAATCCAAGAAACGATAATTATAAATATTTATATACCTAATGTAGAAGTACTTTAATACATAATTCAAATGCTTACAGCCATAAAAGGGAAAATCAACAGTGACACAATAATAGTGAGGGCCTTCAACACTCCACTTATACCAATGGACAGATCATTTAGATAGAAAATTAATAAGGAAACATGAGCAAAGTGACACATTAGACTAGATAGACTTAATCAATATTCATAGGACATTCCCTCCAAAAGCAGAAGAATACATCTTCAAGTGCACATGGAACATTTCCAGGACAGATCACATCTTGGATCACAAATCAAGCCTTAGTAAATTTAAAGAACTGAAATTATATCAAGCATTTTTTCCAACCACAATACTTAGAGATTGGAAATTATAGAAAAAAATGGTAAATAATATGCTACTAAGCAATATGATTACTGAAGGAATCAAATAGGAAATAAAAAATACTCCAAAATAAATGACAATGAAAACACAATGACAAAAACTCTGTGGGAGGCAGCACAAGAAGTTCTAAGAGGAAAGTTTATAGCAAAAAGATCCTACCTCAAGAAACAAGAACCTATATCTAAAGCAACTATTTTCAGTTTTTAAAGGAATCTCCACACTGTTCTCCATAGTGGCTGTACTAGTTTGCATTCCCACCAACAGTGTAACAGGGTTCCCTTTTCTCCACACCCTCTCCAGCATTTATTGCTTGTAGACTTTTGGATCACAGCCATTCTGACTGGCATGAAACGGTACCTCATTGTAGTTTTGATTTGCATTTCTCTGATAATGAGTGATGTTGAGCATCTTTTCATGTGTTTCATGTGTCTTATTTGGAGAAATGTCTATTTAGTTCTTTGGCTCATTTTTTTTATTGAGTTGTTTATTTTTGTGAAATTGAGCTGCAGGAGTTGCTTGTGTATTTTTGAGATTAGTTGTCAGTTGCTTCATTTGCTATTATTTTCTCCCATTCCAAAGGCTGTCTTTTCACCTTGCTTATAGTTTCCTTTGTTGTGCAGAAGCTTTTAATTTTAATTACGTCCCATTTGTTTATTTTTGCTTTTATTTCCAGTATTCTGGGAGGTGGGTCATAGAGGATCCTGCTATGATTTATGTGGGAGAGTGTTTTGCCTATGTTCTCCTCTAGGAGTTTTATAGTTTCTGGTCTTACATTTAGATCTTTAATACATTTTGATCTTATTTTTGTGTATGGTGTTAGAAAGTGTTCTAGTTTCATTATTCATCACAGCGCTGTTTATAATAGCCAGGACATGGAAGCAACCTAGATGTCCACCAGCAGATGAATAGATAAGAAAGCCGTGGTACATATACACAATGGAGTATTACCTCAGCCAGTAAAAAGAATACATTTGAATTAGTTCTAATGAAGTGGATGAAACTGGAGCCGATTATACAGAGTGAAGTAAGCCAGAAAGAAAAACACCAATACAGTATACTAACACATATATATGGAATTTAGAAAGATAGTAATGATAACCCTGTATGCGAGACAGCAAAAGAGACACGTATGTATAGAACAGTCTTTTGGACTCTGGGAGAGGGAGAGGGTGGGATGATTTGGGAGAATGGCTTTGAAACATGTATAATATCATATAAGAAATGAACCCCCAGTCTAGGTTTGATGCATGACACAGGATGCTTGGGGCTGGTGCACTGGGATGATCCAGAGAGATGGTATGGGGAGGGAGGTGGGGAGGGGGTGTTCAGGATTGGGAACACGTGTATACCCGTGGCAGATTCATGTTGATGTATGGCAAAACCAATACAATATAGTAAAGTAATTAGCCTTCAATTAAAATAAATAAATTTAAATTAAAAAATAAAGCAACTAGAGGAAGAACAAACAAAACTTGAAGTTAGTATAAGGAAAGAAATCATAAAACCAGAGCAGAAATACATGAAATATAGAGGAAGAAAATAAAAGAAAAGGTTAAACTAAAAGTTGGTTCTTTGAGAAGATAAACAAAATTGGTAAAGTTTTAGCTAGACTTGACAAAATTGTGGTTGAGGACTCAAATCAATAAAATTAGAAATAAAAGAGGACATGTTACAACAGACATCACAAATAAACAAAGATCATAATCGTCTATGACAAGCAACTATATGCCAATAAAATGGACAACCTGGAAGCTGTGGAAGAAATGGAAACATTCTTAGAAAGGGACAACCTTTCAAGATTGAACCAAGAAGAAATAGAAAATACGAACATACCAATCACAAGTAATGAAATTGAAACTCTTTTAAGAACTTCAAAAAGTTGATTTAAGAACTTTAAACAAAACTTATTCTTTGAGTTTTATCTAAGGTGTATTTGACTAAGAATTCTAATAATTTCCTGAAGTTAACACCCAGAAATTGGTTTAATGATTATAACATGAAAAACACAACCCAATCTCTAACACTTCTTTTGTAACCATTATTAATTCTTTGAAACCATAAGAAAACAAGATATGCATGAAATTTCCCTGGAGGAGGGCATGCCAACCCACTCCACTCTTCTTGTCTGGAGAGTCCCCATGGACAAAGAAGCCTGGCAGGCTACAGTACCTGCTGTTGCAATGAGTTGGATGTGACTGAGAGGCTAAGCATAGCACAGCACAGCATTCATGAAATTTAAGGAAACAGAATCATTATTTTTTGCCTGTTTAATTTAAATTTATTTATTTTAATTGGAGGCTAATTACTTTACAATATTGTATGGGTTCTGCTGCACATCAACATGAATCCACCATGGGGGTACACATGTTCCCCATCCTGAATCCCACTCCCATCTTTCTTCCTGTACCATCCCTCCAGATCATCTCAGTACACCAGCCCCATGCATCCTGTATTGAACCTGGACTGGTGACTCATTTCTTATATGATATTACACATGTTTCAATGCCATTCTCCCAAATCATCCCACTCTTTCCCTCTCCCACAGAGTCCAAAAGACTGTTCTATACATCTGTGTCTCTTTTGCTGTCTTGCACACAGGGTTATCGTTACCATCTTTCTAAATTCCATATATATGCATTAGCATACTGTATTGGTATTTTTCATTCTGGCTTACTTCAAAGACTAAACAGAAAGAATTGAATGTGCTACCATTTTCACTCCACACATTCAACAATAACCAAGTCTTACTGAATGTAATCATCTCATCTCAAAAGGTACCTCGCTTTCCTGTAATACTGCAGCACATTGCCTTTGTACGTTTACTGTCTGTCAGGCACCATGCTTAGGGCTTTCTATAATTTCTGTGCTCCTTGGAACAGCGATCTAAGACAAGGACTACTAATGCAACCCCATTTGTAATGCTCTATAATATTTGTAATGTTTCCATTTTACATATGAGAAAAATATGTGTACATAAAATACACATGTTACCCAACATTACACAGTGAGGCACTGAGGTCTTACAGACTTACAGGACTGCTTTCTTTATGAAAACATTTTCCTCTCAATATCCATTCATGTGTGCTTTAATTTCAGATCTGTGACCCAATTAAAAAACAACAACAACAACTGTTATTCTTTCGTAAAGAACATTATTAGATTACTAAAGAAATACAGCTTAAGTTGTATACAACTTAATAAGTACAATACTAACTTAAGCATGTCAAAAATAGTGACCACATTTTTTTGAGAACAGATATTACTGAAAGAAAATAAAAAGAAGAAGCTTACACAAGTCAATGATGGTGAGCCTCGATTTTGGAATTTGACCCACGATTTAATACTTTTCTTGAAAATAATTACCTGTTCTGATTGTGCCAGACTTTTGAAAACTGACAAGTATGTGACACAAATCTTTTTCAACAAATAAGCTTACTTTTCTTTTGTGATTTGAATATGTTCAGCAGTGGCCACAGGACTAAAAATGGTCACTTTTCAGGCTAATCACAAAGAAAGGCAATGCCAAAGAATGCTCAGGTTAACACACAATTGCATTCATTTCACATGCTAGCAAGGTAATGCTTAAAATCCTTCAAGCTAGGCTTCAGCAATATGTGAACTGAAAACTTCCAGATGAACAAGCTGGATTTAGAAAAGACAGAGGAACCAGAGGTCAAATTGTCAACACCTGTAGGATCATCAAAAATGCAAGAGAGTTCCAGGAAAACATCTACTGCTTTTCTTTACGATAAAGCCTTTGTGTGGATCACACACACACACACACACACAAAAACTGTGCAAAATTATTAAAAGAGATGGGAATACCAAATCATCTGACCTGCGTCCTGATAAATCTGTATGCAAGTCAAGAAGCAATGGTTAGAATCAGACATGGAGCAATGGACTGTTTTCAAATTGGGAAAGGAGTACGTCAAGGCAATATATTGTCACCCTACTTATTTAACTTATATGCAGAATACATCATGACAAATGCTGGGCTGGATGAAGCGCAAGTTGGAATCAAGACTGTTGGGAGAAATGTCAATCACCTCAGATATGCAGATGGCAACACCATTATGGCAGAAAGCGAAGAAAAACTAAAGAACCTCTTGATGAAAGTGAAAAAGGAAGGTGAAAATGTTGACTTAAGGCTCAACATTGAGAAAACTAAGATCATGGCATCTGGTTCCATCACTTCATGGCAATTAGATGGGGAAACAATGAAAACATAAAATAAAAAATAAAGAGACAGACTTTATTTTCTTGGGCTTCAAAATCACTTCAGATGGTGATTGCAGCCATGAAATTAAAAGATGCTTGCTCCTTGGAAGAAAAGCAATGGTAAACCTAGACAGTGTATTAAAAAGCAGAGACATCACTTTGCTGACAAATGTACAGATAGTCAAAGCTATGTATCTCCAGTGGTCAGGTATGGATGTGAGAGCTGGCACCAAAGCACTGATGCCTCTGAACCGTGGTGCTGGAGAAGACTCTTGAGAGTCCCTTGGACAGCAAGGATATCAAACCAGTTAATCCTAAAGGAAATCAACCCTAAATATTCATGGGAAGGATTGATGCTTAAGCTGAAGTTCCAGTACTTTGGCTACCTGATGGGAAGAGCCAATTCACAGGAAAAGACCCTGATGCTATGGAAAGACTGAAGGCAGGAGGAGAAGGGGATGAAAGAGGACAGGATGGTTGGTTGGCATCACTGACTAATGAACATGAGTCTGAGCAGACTCTGGGTAGTAGTGAAGGACAAGTGAAGGACAGGGAAGCCTGGTGTGCTGAAGTGCATGGGGTTGCAAAGAGTCAGACACAAATGAGTGACTGAACAACAGTATTTGAACATGTTACATGAAATAAGTATTGCAGAAGTATCAACAATATATTCATATCATATTCCACTTAACAATATAAAATGATAAAATTATTTGATATGACGGTAGGAACAAGGTATAATACTCACATATATTTATTTTATTAGAAGGTTAGGTAGACAGAAACTACTTATGCTGTTGCTGAATCACTTCAGTTCAGTTCAGTCGCTCAGTCATGTCCAACTCTTTGCAATCCCATGAATTGTAGCACGCCAGGCCTCCCTGTCCATCGCCAACTCCCAGAGTTCACTCAGACTCACATCCATTGAGTCAGTGATGCCATCCAGCCATCTCATCCTCTGTCGTCCCCCTCTCCTCCTGCCCTCAATCTTTCCTAGCATAAGGATCTTTTCAAACGAGTCAGCTCTTCACATCAGGTAGCCAAAGTATTGGAGTTTCAGCTTCAACATCAGTCCTTCCAGTCAGCCATGTCCAACTCTTTATGACCCCCATGAACTGTGGTCTGCCAGGCTCCTCTGTCCATGGGATTCTCCAGGCAAGATTACTGGACTGGATTGCCACTTCCTTCTCTAGGGAATCTTCCTAACCCAGGGATTGAATCTACATTTCCTGCATTGCTGGTGGATTGTTTACCATGAGCCACCAGGGATCCCCAGGCAGAAACTAACCAATAACAAGCTATTGCCATAGTAAAATAGTCCTGGAGTCTTTTCCACTACTATAAAAGTCAGACACAACCTGTCTCTCTCACCACTCCTTGAATATTACAAATTTGTTGTCTGGTAGTCAGACATAATTTCCAGACATTATTTGTCCCTTTCTCAAATCACTGTATGTACTTCATTAGTGTATAACCTTGCATTTGATTACTTCGGGTGCTAGTTTGGATAACATGTCCTTAATAGGTAACAGGATCAGTCACAATAAGTTATATTTCTGCTCAACTTTAAGTACGCTTGTCTTTTCTAGTTTGGTTAACTGCCTAACATTTTGAAGCTACTAAACAAACTCTAATTAACCTGAAATCTATAGTCAGAGTCAGTTAGGCCTTTTTGAATCTAGATTGAGAGCGCTATAACATGAAGGTGTAATTTAATGCTCTTGATCAGCAATAAGACATAGAAAAAAAAAAAAACCACAAAGCTTTTTTAAAACTAAGATCTTAAAATAAAGTCACAGAATTACTTTTTCACTGAAATATCTAAAATTCAATAAAGCAA
>SJYC01024977.1:0-13060 GCA_006408675.1 Madoqua kirkii | reverse complement strand
CTGTGCGACCCCATAGATGGCAGCCCACCAGGCTCCCCCATCCCTGGGATTCTCCAGGCAAGAACAATGGAGTGGGTTGCCATTTCCGTCTCCAATGCATGAAAGTGAAAAGTGAAGGTGAAGTAGCTCAGTCGCGTCCTACTCTTCGTGACCCCATAGACAGCAGCCCTCCAGACTCCTCCATCCATGCAGCCAATTAAAATTTATGGCAAAGGAGACAAAAGTATACAACAGGAAAAGAATAGTCTCTTCAACAGTTTTAAACTGGACAGCCAAATACAATACAAAAGAATGAAAGCAGACCACTGTCTTATATTAATACCACACAAATTCTCCCAAAGTCAATTCAAGAATTGAATGTAAGACTTGAAAGTATAAAACTCCTAGGAGAAAAAAACCTAGGTGGTAATCTCCTTGACATCAGTCTTGGTAATGATTTTTTTTTCAGATCTGACACCAAAAGCAAATCCAACAAAAGTAATAACAAACAAATGGGGCTACATCAAGTTAAAAAAAAGCTTCTGCACAGAAAAGACAACCATCAACAAAATGAAAAAGCAATGTGCCAAATGGTAGAAAACAGTTGTAAACCATATAGGTTATAAGGGGCTAGTATACAAACTAGATAAAGAATTAATTAAACTCAATAGCAAAAAACAACAACAACAACAACAAAAAAAAACTATGCAGTTAAAAATTGGGCACGTCTTTAAATAGGCATTTATCTACAGAAGATATATAGATAGGCAGCAGACACACAAATAGTTGCTCAATATCACAAATCAGCAAAATGCAAGTCAAAACCACAATGAGAAATCACCTGACACCTGTCAAAATGTCTATCATCAAAAAAGCCTACAAATAATAAATCTGGAAAGAGTGTGGAGAAAAGAGAACCCTAGCACACTGTTGAGTTTGTAAACTGATGCAGTCACTATGGAAAGCAGTATGGAGGATTCTCAAAAAACTCAAAACAAACAAACAAACAAAAAAACAAAACAAAACTATATAAGCCAGCAATTCTACTACTGAGTATATGTTCTCAATAGTAGAGAGGAAATTGAAAACACTAATTCAAGAGCTTAGACATTACTTTGCTGACAAAGGTCTGTATAGTCAAAACTATGGTTTTTCCAGTAGTCATATATAGATGTGAGAGTTGAACCATAAAAAAAGCTAAGCATCAAATTGATGCTTTTGAACTGTGGTGTTGGAGAAGACTCTTAAGAGTCCCTTGGACTGCAAGGAGATCAAACCAATCAATAATTTATTGGAAGGACTGATGCTGAAGCTGAAGCTCCAATACTTTGGCCACCTGATGTGCTGATTCATCAGAAAAGACTCTGATGCTGCAAAAGATTGAAGGCAGGAGGAGAAGGGGATAACAGAGGAAGAGATGATTGGATGACATCAACAACTCAATGGACTTGAGTTTCAGCATGCTCTGAGAGATGGTAAAGGACAGGGAAGCCTGGTGTGCTGCAATCCATGGGGTTGCTAAAAGTTGGACACAACTGAACAACAGCAACAACTCAAAAAGAAAAATGCATCCCAGTGTTCACAGCAGCACTTGGCAATAGCCAAGACATGGTAGCAATCCAAGTGCCCATGAACAGATGATTGGATATAGATGTGGTATACATACACAAGAGCTTTCCTTGTAGCTCAATTGGAAAATAATCTACCTGCAAGGTCAGAGACCTGGGTTTGATCCCTGGGTTGGGAAGATCACCTGGAGAAGGGAAAGGCTACCCACTTCATTATTTTGGCCTGGAGAATTCCATGGACTGTATAGTCCACGGGGTCACAAAGAGTTGGATACAACTGATCAACTTTAGCACAATGAAATTCTCCTCAGGCATAAAATATTATGAGACTATTCTGTGGCCATACTATGAGTGAACCTAAAGAGTATTACATTTAATTCAATAAGTCATAAAAAGGCAAATACTATTATCACTCACATGGAGAATCTAAAAAGTAAAAAAACAAAAAAACTCCAAAACAAATGTTTTTAAAAAGTACCAGATTCAGCTATATAACATTAGTGGTACAAATGGGGAGAGAAGGGAGGGAAGGGGCAAGATAGAGGTATGGAATTAAGAGATTCTACTATGTATAAAATAGATAAGCAACAAGGATATATTGTACAGAACAGAAAAATGTATCCATTATTTTCTAAGTACTTTAGGAGTATAATCTACAGAAAATTGAATGACTATGTTGTAAAGCTGGATGTAATATTGTAAATCAACTGTACCTTATTTAAAAAAAACCCTATGACACAATCATTATGCTCATAGATATTAACCTATTTGTTCATATGTCTGCCCAAAAAACTTCAACAGTATTTTTAATAGCATTATACATAAAAGCCCCAAATAGAGTTATTTATGCCTAATTAAGTAAGTACTATACACAACAGTATGGATATATTCATGAATATTAAGTATAATAAGCCAGACACAGAAGAATGTGCGTGAATGCACACAAAAATCAGATATATAATCATACAATATATAAAATTATAAATATATGTTTTAAAGCCTATATATTACTTTATCTAGGTAGATTTGAAAAACAAGAAAATAATTTATGATATAAAACTCAGGAAAACACTTTCCATAAAAGAAAGCATTGACTTGGTGGGAAGGGAGGTACTTAAAAATTCAGTTCAGCTGCTCAGTCATGTCTGACTCTTTGTGACCCCATGACTGCAGCACACCAGGCTTCCCTGTCCATTACCAACTGCCAGAACTCACTCAAACTCATGTCCATCGAGTTGGTGATGCCATCCAACCATCTCTTCTGTTGTCCCCTTCTCCTCTCCACTTTCAATCTTTCCCAGCATCTGGGTCAAATGAGTCTGTTCTTCACAACAGGTGGGCAAAATATTGGAGTTTCAGCTTCAGCATCAGTTTTTCCAACGAATAGTCAGGACTAATGTCCTTTAAGATGGACTGCTTGGATTCCCTTGCTGTCCAGGGGACTCTCATACTTTAGCACAATGAAATTCTCCTCAGGCATAAAATATTATGAGACTATTCTGTGGCCATACTATGAGTGAACCTAAAGAGTATTACATTTAATTCAATAAGTCATAAAAAGGCAAATACTATTATCACTCACATGGAGAATCTAAAAAGTAAAAAAACAAAAAAACTCCAAAACAAATGTTTTTAAAAAGTACCAGATTCAGCTATATAACATTAGTGGTACAAATGGGGAGAGAAGGGAGGGAAGGGGCAAGATAGAGGTATGGAATTAAGAGATTCTACTATGTATAAAATAGATAAGCAACAAGGATATATTGTACAGAACAGAAAAATGTATCCATTATTTTCTAAGTACTTTAGGAGTATAATCTACAGAAAATTGAATGACTATGTTGTAAAGCTGGATGTAATATTGTAAATCAACTGTACCTTATTTAAAAAAAACCCTATGACACAATCATTATGCTCATAGATATTAACCTATTTGTTCATATGTCTGCCCAAAAAACTTCAACAGTATTTTTAATAGCATTATACATAAAAGCCCCAAATAGAGTTATTTATGCCTAATTAAGTAAGTACTATACACAACAGTATGGATATATTCATGAATATTAAGTATAATAAGCCAGACACAGAAGAATGTGCGTGAATGCACACAAAAATCAGATATATAATCATACAATATATAAAATTATAAATATATGTTTTAAAGCCTATATATTACTTTATCTAGGTAGATTTGAAAAACAAGAAAATAATTTATGATATAAAACTCAGGAAAACACTTTCCATAAAAGAAAGCATTGACTTGGTGGGAAGGGAGGTACTTAAAAATTCAGTTCAGCTGCTCAGTCATGTCTGACTCTTTGTGACCCCATGACTGCAGCACACCAGGCTTCCCTGTCCATTACCAACTGCCAGAACTCACTCAAACTCATGTCCATCGAGTTGGTGATGCCATCCAACCATCTCTTCTGTTGTCCCCTTCTCCTCTCCACTTTCAATCTTTCCCAGCATCTGGGTCAAATGAGTCTGTTCTTCACAACAGGTGGGCAAAATATTGGAGTTTCAGCTTCAGCATCAGTTTTTCCAACGAATAGTCAGGACTAATGTCCTTTAAGATGGACTGCTTGGATTCCCTTGCTGTCCAGGGGACTCTCAAGAGTCTTCTTCAACACCACAGTTCAAAAGTATCAATTCTTCAGTGCTCAGCTTTCTTTATAGTCCAACTCTCATCCATACATGACCACTGGACAAACCATAGCTTTGACTAGATGGACCATCGTTGGTAAAGTAATGTCTCTGCTTTTTAATATGCTGTCTAGTTTGGTCATAACTTTTCTTCCAAGGAGCAAGCATCTTTTAATTTCATGGCTGCAGTCACCATCCACAGTGATTCTGGAGTCCCCCAAAATAAAGTCTGCCACTGTTTCCATTGTTTCCCCATCTATTTGCCATAAAGTGATGGGACCAGATGCCATGATCTTTGTTTTCTGAATGTTGAGCTTTAAGCTATGTTTTTCACTCTCTTCTTTCACTTTCATCAAGAGGTCTGTTAGTTCTTCTTCCCTTTTTGCCATAAGGGTGGTGTCATCTGCATAGCTAAGGTAATTGATATTTCACTTGGCAATCTTGATTCCAGATTCATCTAGTCCAGCATTTCTCATGATGTACTCCTCATGTAAGTTAAATAAGCAGGGTGACAATATACTGCCTTGACATACTTCTTTCCCAGTTTGGAACCAGTCTGTTGTTTCATGTCCAGTTCTACCCATTGCTTCTTGACCTACATATAGATTTTTCAGGAGACAGGCCAGTGGTTTGGTATTCACGTATCTTTCAGAATTTTCCACAGTTTATTGTGATCCACACAGTCAAAGGCTTTGGCGTAGACAATAAAGCAGAAGTAGATGTTTTTCTGGAACTCTCTCACTTTCTTGATGATCAACAGATGTTGGGATTTGATCTCTTGTTATTTTGCTTTTTATAAATCCAGTTTGAACATCTGAAATTTCACATACTGTTGAAGCCTGGCTTAGAGAATTTTGAGCATTACTTTGCTAGCTTGTTAGATGAGTGTAGTTGTACAGTAGTTTGAGCATTCTTTGGCATTGCCTTTCTTTGGGATTGGAATGAAAAGTGACCTTTTTCAGTTCTGTGGTCACTGCTGAGTTTTCCAAATTTGCTGGCATATTGAGTATAGCACTTTTACAGCATCATCTTTCAGGATTTGAAATAGCTCAACTGGAATTCCATCACCTCCACTAGCTTTGTTTATAGTGATGCTTCCTAAGGCCCACTTGACTTTGCATTCCAGCATATTTGGCTCTAGGTAAGTGATCACACCATTGTGGTTATCTGGATTATGAAGGTATATATATATATATATAGTTTTTAGTATAGCACTTTACTTTTTTTTTTAACTTTCATATTTTACCATTTAATTAGCAATTTTCTTGGGTTTGCTTCTAATGCAAATTTCTTCCTTTAATCTGGGATAACATCCCTAGAAAACAGCAAGCAGTTTAAAGTTCAATACTTTAAAATGTAAATCTTTTTTTGTAATGGAAAGACTGTATTTCTAGATATGTAGACTTGAGACAATATGATGTTCATTTTATGAAAAATCCTTTGAACTAAGTGCTTGATTTGTGAACCTTTCCATGTGTTTGATTATACTTATTGCAACTTAAAAAATTCAAGATTAAGTGATTCTATTTATAAAAATTTGTTAAAAACAGCATTTTCATGAAAATACAGCTTAAAATAGAGCAAATAAATAGCTTGAGCTATAAATATTTATTTTATGAGGAGGTAAATGGCTTATATATTCAGTGAACACACGACATATCTCAGCTTATAAATACCACTTGTATTTGTAATCAAATCATCAGAGCTGTATTTAAAAATGTGATCATTAATTCATTTAATAGATGGTGACATAACAGCATGATGCAGTACATGGGGCCTCAGAGTCACACATAATTGAGCGACTGTACAACAATATCAAGAATAAATTATCTATGTCACATTAAAAATCCTGTGACAGACACAGAGTTTTAACTGACAGCAGCTTCATAAAACCTTGATTAAACAATGTGGCATTGTAAATAATATAAGTGAGATAATGGAGCATATCTTAAACTGTATTTAGGATAATTTTTTCTTAGGAAATGAAGTTATGATAACTACTAAAACTGTCATCCATATTTATAACATTTTAAAATCAATCCAGCATATAAACTCCCCCATATGAATGGGAAAGAAAACTATTCTCTCCTTTTGGGGTCCCAGGAGAATATATTAAGAAACATTTTACCCGTTTTTCTTAATACATTACTATTCTTGAATTTTCTTGAATTAAAAGTTGTTTACAACCAAATAATACAACACTTTGAAGAACATAAAAAAACTAAGTGTGTGTAGATGTCATATGTAGACTTATACTGTTATTTGTATATTTTAGAAAAAGAGTCTTCATTATTTAAATGTTTTGTGTTATAATTATGGAAATCTATACAGGAATATATTATGAACCAATGACTTTATTCTGACTGAATTTGGTTTGTGTGTGCTGTGATATTGTAAGGGCTTGAAGGCTGACCACCATTTGATGTCAAGTCATACCTCCACCTGTTGCTAAGTAGGTGACCTTAGTAATAGGTGGTAATTCTAATCCATGTCTCACTTTCTTCATGTGTAAATGCAAAAGATACTACTACCTATTGCACTGGATAACTGTGATGATGAAATAACATCACACACTTAAAGCACTTCAGAAATGAGGACCTCACAAATGTTACCATTATTTAATATACATGTACCACATAATCAGGATTATTAATAAAAGCATGAAAGAAAAGTTCTAATGGACATGTAAATATACTTTACAAATCAATTGTATAAGGGAATTATTACATTAAATGTGAACTGGAAAAGCATTTTCAATATCAGAAATAGAAAAAAAGACACATGAAGTACTTGAAATCTTAAATATAACTTAATAAAAGCTGGAAAAAGATATTTGAAAACAGCATTAAAGGAAAAGCAGCATTAATCCGTCTGTCATTCACTATTAACAAGAGAAAATTTAGGTGAAATCAGAATTCATTTACATCTACAAATTGGATTGGAAATTGCTTCCCTGCAGAAGACTCATCCACTTTCCATCTCTCACTGTGCTGTCTGCATGGTAAGGATATCTGGCAGACATGTTCTTTGCACACAGCACACAGCACACCACAGGTGCCTAATTGTCTGGGACAAGCACTTGTCTGTGAATACTACCATTAATGATGCTACAGCTTTGACTGGTTTCCGTAAGTGGAACAGTGGAACTACCGTTGGGCCCAAAAGAAACTGAAAAGCTCTTCCGCAGAAAGCATAATTTGCTTCTGATTCCAGTCAGTTCAGTTCAGTTGCTCAGTCATGTCCACCTCTTTGCAACCCCATGGACTAGTATGCTTGGCTTCCCTGTCCATCAGCAACTCTTCGAGCCTACACAAAGTCATGTCCATTGAGTCAGTGATGCCATTAAACTATCCCATCCTCTGTTGTCCCCTTCTCCTCCCTCCTTCAATCATTCCCAGCTTCAGGGTCTTTTCAAATGAGTCAGCTCTTCACATCAAGTGGCCAAAGTATTAGCATTTCAGCTTCAGCATCAGTCCTTCCAGTGAATGTTCAGGACTGATTTCCTTTAGGGTGGACTGGTTGTACCTCCTTGCAGTCCAAGGAATGCTCAAGAGTCTTCTCCAACACGGCAGTTCAAAAGTATCAATTCTTCGACGCTCAGCTTTTTTTAGAGTCCAACTTTCACATCCATACATGACTACTGGAAAAATCAAAGCTTTGACTAGGTGGACCTTTGTTGGCAAAGGAATGTCTCTGCTTTTTAATATGCTGTCTAGGTAGGTCATATGTTTTCCTCCAGGGAGCAGGTGTCTTTAATTTCATGGCTGCAGTCACCATCCGCAGTTCTGGATTAATATCTCCTATTTGAAGATCATCTCTAAACACCTTAGGAGCATAACATCATACATTCCTCACCACTACTTGGTGGATGTTTAATTTCTACCCAGACTGTTAGTTGATATTGTGTTCCAGTATAGCTAATGTACCTTTTGGGAAAGACATGAGATTATGTAGAGAATCTCAGGGAGTCAAGTTCAAGTAAGACAAATATTTTGAAAGGAAGTGATTGGGCAATGCAGGTTTAGACTGTCTCCTTGATGACATGATTTTTGAAAAGTCTTCTGTGAGTTTTATCCCTGTTCCTCTGTAGTTCTGATCCCAGCTGCCTTCCAGATGAGGAGGCTTTGCTTTCTTGCTTTTTCTTTTTCACCTATGTGGATGCCTGTGTGTTGCCATATGTGCCAGATACACAGCCGTATATATACGGACATATTCTGTATGAGAGTAGATTTTGGTAAAATTTTAAAACAGTTAATAATAAGACATGGGCACCTCTTTTACTTGTTAGGTCTTTAGTGTGGAAGTGGAAGTCAGTCAGCCGTGTCCAGCTCTTTGCCACCCCATGGCCTACAGCCCGCCAGGCTCCTCTGTCCATGGGATTCTCCAGGCAAGAATACTGGAGTGGGTTTCTAGTCCCTTCTCTAGGGGATCGTTCCAACCCAGGGATCAAACCCAGTCCTCCTGCATTGTAGGCAGATTCTTTACCATGAGGTCTTATATTAATCTAGAAAGAGTGTGTTTAAAGTTTGTTGTTGTTCTGGTTACCCTCAATGCAAGTATCACAGGTTTCTCTCCTGAGACCTGTTTGCCTCCTGTTTACCTTTGGGTCTTCCTTCTGTTTTCTCCAGAAAAACTCTGACTCCTGCAGCTCTCCCAGATGCATTTCACTGTTATTTTAGTTGAACTTGTTGTCATGGTGGTGTGTGTGCTGGAGAGGAGGTTCTGGCTGACTTGACCAAGTGTCACACAGTCACTATAGGACTTGGGTCTTGGGTCTGCAGCCCTCACCAGGGTTTCTGCCATGGAGTGCTGGGCCTTGTCTGGGCCTCCTCCCCAGCAGAAGAGCTTCTTTTTCACTCTTCTGTAAGCCTTCCCCAGCTTTGGTTCATTTCTACCTCTGCATTGAAGCTACAGTTTGCTGTCACTTCCATACAAATTGAGGCTTTTCCCAGCCAGAGCCAAGACTTAGCCTTTTCTGGATTTCCCTCAATCTTTATTGCTGATACTTTTCTTTCCCTAACCCACACTCACTCGTGTTGTTGTTTACTTACTCAGTAGTGTCTAACTCTTTGCAGGCCCATGGGCTGTAATCCACCAGGCTCTGCCCATGGGATTTTCTAACAAGAATACTGGAGTGGGTTGCCATTTCCTCTTCCAGGGTATCTTCCTGACCCTTTCTCTTTAGCTATTCATTAATAGTTTAATATTTTCCTCAGCTCGACATTTTATACCTTTTGACTGCTTGACCTAAAGTAAATGCTCAGCTCTATTTTCACTTTATCATCTCTATTTTCCTTTAGACTTGTAATAGTTATTTGCCCTGTGGCCTCAGTTTTGGAACAGGTACACAATAGTCACTAAATCTGAAAATCTGCAGTTAGTCCAAATTGTTTTTCTTTTCTGCAAAGATAGGAGCAATACTCTTTTTAGTTCTCTACTTTTCTAAAGTATAACATAGTGCTTCCAAAAATCCAAGACAAGGATTTTGAAAATCTATTATATGTTGCTAACTCAGTTAACATCTCCTTTCAGTTTTTACCTTTCAAGTAAGAATACTAAGTGACACAAGTCAAAATTGTGTTATAGGTAGAAAGTGCTGAAGTTCACTTAAAAATCTTAACAGTGGGCCAGGATGTCTAAATTAGACATACCAAATGGAATTAAATATAAATTCATATGAATTTATATAAATCCTTATGTTTACTGACCACTAGTTTTGCAATAATTGTTCAATGGTTACTTTGATCTTACTGTAAGTATCCAACTACTATACAAGAGTCATGATAGGTTATGAACAAGTTTCTACAGCCATATTTTTGTAAGGAATAATTAAATATAAATACATAATTTTTCAACATGTAATACATAGTGAAGTTATCTTATTCTTCCCCATTCTTAACTTAGAGCTTTCAGGGCTTTCCTCAAACTTTCAATCTTTCCATACACATCACCATTTTATTTATCAACTTTATTCTAGTAATAAAGATAATAATAGATATTACATTACAGTGATAATCTAATTTGTATTCACAGTCACCTCACTGTCTAACATCTCTTTAATGTCAAGTCTACAGATGTAACTTTTCTGATTGCTGAATAGGACACAGCTATGGCATCTCTCTCATAAAACAAAAATATCCTTCATGAATATCACTTATCTGATTCATCTACATACTGATAGCAAGAACAGTGAGTTAAATATAGTACATGAATACACGAATGTCTATTGCATTGTATTACATACACACCCACACACAGTTGAAATAAGTCAACTCTAACGTTAACAAATTGTAAATCAAATGTATCAGGTTGAAGCCAAATCCTGTTTTCCCATTGTGAACCAGTATGATTATAACCACAAGGACTGACTTCTGCCAAGATACTCATATTATTTTAATTTACATAATTGTAAAAAACAGAGTCCTATTAATAAAAATTTATTTTTTCTAAGTACAGAGAAGTAAAAGAATATATGAGACTATTTTCTTGGCAAATTACTATAATGGAAATACAAGGCTAGTCACAGGGAGATCTGTATTGGTGCTCATTCACCTGTGAGAGTCATTCCTAGGCTGCTTTACTAGAACACATCCTAAATCTTCCTCTCTATCTATAGAACATATGCCTAAGACAGAATGCTTAATGTTGGTACAATTTTATCAGGAAAAAACAGAGTGACAAATGCCTTCCTCAAAAGAAAAATCTATCTGTATTAATGCCATTTAAAGAAATTAATTCAAGCTTTAATCTCTAAATGAATCCCTCATTTTGAATGCAAAGTAAAATGTTATTCAGTGCTTATTTTCTTGGCATATGTTTCAACAAGTAACATGAGGCAATTAATCCTTGAAACATTACCAAATGTTAATAATACATGTATCAGCTTCCATGTTTATCTAAGCAATATGTGCTATGACAAGAAAAAGGCAATGTAAATATATAATGTACTATCTATAAAATATAAATCTATACCATACATGGTATACACTATACCATACTGACAACATTCTATATGATACTTTAAAATTACCCTGAAGAGAAATGAACACATCATGCTTAATAAATTTTTTTCATAAATTGTTTGTACATCTTTCACATTTAGTAATTTTAGTGTCTTTAGCTAAAATTTTGAGAATATCATATAATATTGTGTACCTCCAGGTTATTATTGATGTTATATATTTTTTGGTTTTATTTTCATTTTTCTCTTTCATTAATTATTCTTCCTTGATTGAAAATGCCTGAAAAAAAAAAAAAGGATATGTAGAGTGTGTTGTGATACATGGTTTGAGCCATAAGTACTACCATGAAAAGAAAGATGCATATCTATGTAGAGGGATTTTCTTTCTCACTTCCATCTTTCACTCTTCTAGACTCTTCTCCTTCATCTCTTCCCTTAAATCTGCTCAATCCTAAGTTTTCAGCAGATGTTCATTGAAGACATGTTTACTATATGGCTCATGAAATTCTGTATTAGTAATGTACTTAAAGCCCTCACCAGTCACAACTTTCAGCAAAATATGGTCACATTATTCACATAGTTATATTTTCTAAAAGAAATCAAAGACATCATTTTTTCATTAAAATGATGTGTTATCAGTCCACTAGTTTTAAATTTTAATATTTATTTTGGTTTATATAAGGCAAGCAAAATCTTTATATTAAAAGGTTAAAGTGCAGAAGATCACGGTTTGAAGAAAAGCAATCAGATATAAGAACTTCATTGTGATGTTTAATTTTTTAGATATCAATATATTGAGAAAGAATTTCTGATTGCACATACTAAAATTGTTTGGAGATTTCAAATAACTTGAAATGTGTGATATGTTGAAAGCATGATTAAGCTTTGAGGTTTAACCCATAGTGTGTTTGGAATACATTGCTTAAAATCTTTTCTTTAAGCATTTTTATTTCTATCTTTTCCTGTGAAAAGACTAGATCCATGAGGTTCTATCTGGAGAGCCCGTAAAAGCCTTTCATTTTAACAGAAATGATGTTTTAACCTTTCCAGAAGAACTTATATTACTATGTGATTTATTCATATAAATAGAGAAAAGCTCAGTCTCTCATGGGAAAGAATTCCAAATAATATGTGCAAATATTCCACTCCAACAAGTAGAATTATACCTACTCCTTAAGATCTGGCTGTGCATATTGACTAGGTTTAACCCATAGTGTGTTTGGAATACATTGCTTAAAATCTTTTCTTTAAGCATTTTTATTTCTATCTTTTCCTGTGAAAAGACTAGATCCATGAGGTTCTATCTGGAGAGCCCGTAAAAGCCTTTCATTTTAACAGAAATGATGTTTTAACCTTTCCAGAAGAACTTATATTACTATGTGATTTATTCATATAAATAGAGAAAAGCTCAGTCTCTCATGGGAAAGAATTCCAAATAATATGTGCAAATATTCCACTCCAACAAGTAGAATTATACCTACTCCTTAAGATCTGGCTGTGCATATTGACTTTCTTCCAAAGATTGCACTATGGAAATGGCATAGAAAAAGTAACTCTACAGTACAGGAGCCTGGCAAACACACTCTAGCCAGATAATAAATGTCAAATCATGTTGATAGGATTATCCTTAATATTAGATAAAATGGTATTTTATCCCATGATCTTCTCTCCTAGTTTATTCTGTGTGTATCACAATAAACTGTGGGAAATTCTGAAAGAGATGGGCATATCAGACCACCAGACCAGCCTCTGTACGCTGGTCAGGAAGCAACAATTAGAACTGGACATGGAACAACAGACTGGTTCCACATAGGAAAATAAGTACAACAAGGCTGTATATTGTCACCGTGCTTATTTAACTTACATGCAGAGTACATCATGAAAAATGCTGGGCTGGATGAAGCACAAG
>SJYC01024976.1:0-28732 GCA_006408675.1 Madoqua kirkii | reverse complement strand
TTGAGCGACTAGACTGAACTCCCTCCCAAAGCTTATAACATCTAATCATGAGAAAAACATTACCCTTAGAAGGAAAGCCTACAACATATCTAACTAGAACTTCTACAAATGCTCAAGGTCATGAAAAATAAGGAAAAACTGAGAAACCTTAACATACAGTAAGAAACCACTAGGGACATAAGATGTAAATGACAGGGGGTATCCTGGGACAGAAATTTGAATGCAGTCTGGACTTCAGCTGGAAATGGCTCAGTGATCAATACTGAGTCATTAATTATAAAAAATGTATCACTAACAAAAGATATTTATAGAGGAAACAGCATGAGATATATGTGAATTTTAACATTTAAATCCAAAACTGGTCTAAAAAGAAGTCTATCAAAAAGTCAAAAAATTAAATGATACTGATCTGCTTCTCAGGTATCAGCGATTTTATCAAGCAGTAGTGCAATGTCGAATGATAAAACATTAAATCATACTTGAAGAAGATGCTTAAATTGAAGCTCCAATACTTTGACCACTTGATGTGAAGAGCCAACTCAGTGGAAAAACCCTGATGCTGGGAAAGATGGGAGGCAAGAGAAGAGGCCAGTAGAGGATGAGATGGTTAAGCACCATCACCAACTCAATAGACATCAATATGAGCAGACTCTGGGAGGCAGTGGAGGACAGAGAGAGGAACCTGGCATGCTCCAGTCCATGAGGTCACAAAGAGCTGGATACGATAGGGACTGAACAACAACAAATACTTGAAGAAAACAATGGAATGATGTTGCAAAACAGCACATAGTGAAAGCAAAGATCACCTATCATAATATGTTGACAAATTTTAGATTTTTTATATGGTGATTTAAATGAGTTAATACCTATGTTTTCTATTATTATTATTATTTTTCAATATTATATTTGTTTTGCCATAGATCAACATGAATCCACTACAGGTGTACACGTGTTCCCCATCCTGGAACCCCACCTCCCTCCCCTATCCCAATGTTCATCGCAGCACTGTTTATAACAGCCAGGACATGGAAGCAACCTAGATGTCCATCAGAAGATGAATGGCTAAGAAAGCTGTGGTACATATACACAATGGAGTATTACTCAGCCATTAAAAAGAACACATCTGAATCAGTTCTAATGAGGTGTGCTGCCTTATTTTATATCTTTTCCACAACAATTTACAAGGCAGGTTGCCAAACACTATGATTTAATGACTATACCATGCACAGGCGCGGGGCAAGATAACCTCTACCTTAACTTATTTACTGCAGCTAAGACTTTATTTGGGGGAACTTCCTTATCAACTCAGAGTCCTTGCGACCCTGGGTTTCTTCTATTTTGAAAGAGCAGAGAAACATCCTTGTGTGCAAGAATTTTCCCAGCCTCTCTTTTACTTTGTTCCCAACAAGGTGGATGAAACTGAAACCTATTATAGAGAGTGAAGTAAGACAGAAAGAAAAACACCAATACAGTATACTAATACCTATGGTTTTAATTAGAATAAGTTTGCTCTTGAATAGGAAAGGGGAAATGATTCAATCCATGTTCTAATGCAGCTCTTCAATAAATGTTGCTGGGTAAACTGTCCCACTACATGTATAGACATGAAATTAGACCACTCCTTAACATCATACAGAAAAATAAATTCAAAGTGGATTAAAGACTTAAATATAAAACCAAACACTATCAAGCTCATAGAGGAAATCATAGGTAGAACACTCTGACACTAATCACAGCAATATCTTTTTTGATCCACCTCCTAGAATAATTTAAATAAAAACAAAACATAAACAAATAGAACCTAATTAAAATTAAAAGCTTCTGCAAAACAAAGGAACCCATAAAACAAAATGACAGCCCACAGAATGGAAGCAAATATTTTCAAACCCAGCAACTGACAAGGGATTAAAATATACAAACAGCTCATGCACCTCTAGGTCAAATAAAACAACCTAATCAAAAAATGAGCAGAAGATCTAAATATACATTTCTCAAAAGAAGACATATAGATAGGCAAAGGTACATGAAAAGATGTTCAACATCACTAATTATTATAAAAATGGAAATTAAAACTACAATGAGGCATCACTTCACACCAGTCAGAATGGCCATCATCAAAAAAAATCTACAAACAGTAATTGTTGGAAAGGGTGTAGAGAAGAGGGAGCCCTCCAGCACTATTGCTAGAATTTAAATTGGTATAGTCACTATGGAGAACAGTATAGAGGTTTCATAAAAAATAAAAACTAAAAGTGTGGTACATGAAAAGATGTTCAACATCACTAATTATTATAAAAATGGAAATTAAAACTACAATGAGGCATCACTTCACACCAGTCAGAATGGCCATCATCAAAAAAAATCTACAAACAGTAATTGTTGGAAAGGGTGTAGAGAAGAGGGAACCCTCCAGCACTATTGTTAGAATTTAAATTGGTATAGTCACTATGGAGAACAGTATAGAGGTTTCATAAAAAAATAAAAACTAAAAGTGGAATTACCTTATAATCCACCAACTCCATACCTGGGCTTCTCTCCAAGAAAACCATAATACAAAATGATACGTGTATCCCAATGTTCACTGCAGCACTATTTACAACAGGCAAAACAGAAAATCAACCTAAATGCCCACTGACACAGAAATAGATAAGAAAGATGTGCCATATCTATACAATGGAATGATATGTAGTCATAAGAAAGCATGAATTAATATCATTTGCAGTGAGTGGGTGGGCATAGAGATTATCATTCTAAGTGAAATAAGGTAGAGAAAGACAAATATCATACAATATGAAATTACATGTGGAATCTTAAAAAAAGTGATACAAATAAAAACTTATCTACAAAAGACAGACTCATGGATGTAGAAAGTTTATGATTACCTGGGGGAAGAGGGGAAGGGATAAATTGGGAGACTGAGATTCACATAAATACACTGCTGTTGTTATTTAGTAACTAAGTCATGTTATTTAGTCATTAAGTCATGTCTCAAGAGAAGACTCTTGAGAAGCCCTTGGACTGTAAGGAGATCCAGCCAGTCCATCCTAAAGGAGATCAGTCTTCTTACAAAAGACAGACTCATGGATGTAGAAAGTTTATGATTACCTGGGGGAAGAGGGGAAGGGATAAATTGGGAGACTGAGATTCACATAAATACACTGCTGTTGTTATTTAGTAACTAAGTCATGTTATTTAGTCATTAAGTCATGTCTCAAGAGAAGACTCTTGAGAAGCCCTTGGACTGTAAGGAGATCCAGCCAGTCCATCCTAAAGGAAATCAGTCTTCAGTGTTCATTGGAAGGACTGATGTTGAACCTGAAACTCCAATACTTTGGCCACCTGATGCGAAGAGCTGACTCATTTGAAAAGATCTTGATGCTGGGAAAGATTGAAGGTGGGAGGAGAATAGGGCGACAGAGGATGAGATGGTTGGATGGCATCACTAACACAATGGAAATGAGTGGTGTTTCATTATAAAAATGCAAATCAAAACTACAATGAGATATCACTTTGCACCAGTCAGAAAGGCCATCATCAAAAAAGTCAATAATCTGGGCGTTGCTGATGGACAGGGAGGCCTGGCATGACCCCCATGCAGTGTATGGGGTCACAAAGAGTCGGACACAACTGAGTGACTGAACTGAAGTCATGTCCAACTCTTTGCAATCCATGGACTGTAGCCCACCAGGCTCCTCTGAACAGGCAAGAACATTGAAGTGGTTTGCTGTTCCCTTCTCCAGGGGATCTTCCCAACCCAGGGATCAAACCCAGGTCTCCAACTTACATCTCCCACATTGTGGGCAGATTCTTTACCACGTGAGCCACCAGGGAAGCCTTTTGATGAATATTAGTGTTAAATCAAAAGTAGTTTGCAATTGCAACTCTTAGAAGCACTGTCTTTAAGACCAGAACTGAAATAAGCCTTCATCTTAAGGCTCTGAGAGAGAATGTGTCCCTTGCCTCTCTCCTAGCTTCCGAGAGTTTGCTACCAGTCTCTGGTGTTTCTTAGCTTTTGCTACATTGGTTCAATTTCTGCCTCATCCTTACATGGCATTTTATGTGTGTGTGTGTGTGTGTGTGTGTGTGTGTGTGTGTGCTCAAATTTTCTTTGTAGCAGGGCACCTGTCATATTGGATTAGGAACTTTCCTACTCCAGTATGAACTTAGCTTAACTATATCTGTATGGCCCTATTTCCAAAAAAGATCACATGCTTAGATACTGGAAGTCAGGGTTTCAACACAACTTTGAAGACATTCAACTCATAATAGAAATGACCCAAAATTAAATTGCTAGTCAACCATGGAAACAAAACAAAACATGTATCTTAATACATAAATTCACATATTCAATTGACACTATTCACATATTCTATATTTGTGCATTTTCCTAGTTAAGAATATTTGTAACATCAAAATCAATATTCTCTAAGCACTGGTATTTGCAGAAATACTCATAAATAGGGTGACAAAAAAGTATTGCTTTTTTGTTCCCAAGTTCCCACAAGTTCCCAAGCACAAGCCAGTGCTCTGCCTTCCTGTTTCAGCCCTCACACTGTAAACAAGAATCCTTCTGTAATTTAGGGTGTGGTTTTCACATTTTTGTGCTATTTATTGGTGCTGAACTGCTATCTAATTTTACTAAGCATAGCAAGTCTGACAGATATTATGGAGGAAACGTATGTGTTATGTAAGTTTCTTTAAGGCATGACTTAAGTGTCATTGTCCATGATTTCAGTAAGGAATCTACATGTTAAGTAAATAAGAAACACACAAAACAATGTTATGTACTGACTGGTTGATGAATATGTTATAACCAGAGTCTCACAGGGACATAACACTGTGAGACTCTAGTTATATAATCATTAATCGCTCTGAGATTAATGATTTAGTAGTCACTAATTTAGTGTTCTGTTTCTGATGACTTTATAAAACCTAACTACTTCAATATCCGCAAATCAATCAATGTAATTCACCACACTAACAAATTGAAAAATAAAGGTCATATGATTATCTCTATAGATGCAGAGAAGGCCTCTGACAAAATCCAACATCCATTTATGATAAAAAACTCTCCAGAAAGCAGGAATAGAAGGAACGTACCTCAACATAACAAAAGCTATACATAACAAACCCACAGCAAACATTATCCTCAATGGTGAAAAACTGAAAGCATTTCCCCTAAAGTCAGGAACAAGACAAGGGTGCCCACTTTCACCATTACTATTCAATATAGTTCTGGAAGTTTTGGCCACAGCAATCAGAGCAGAAAAAGCAATAAAAGGAATCCAAATTGGAAAAGAAGAAGTAAAACTTTCACTGTTTGCAGACGACATGATCCTCTACATAGAAAATCCTAAAGACTTGACCAGAAAACTACTAGAGCTAATCAATGAATATAGTAAAGTGGCAGGATATAAAATAAACACTCAGAAATCCCTTGCATTCCTATACACTAATAATGAGAAAATAGAAAAAGAAATTAAGGAAACAATTCCGTTCACCATTGCAACGAAAAGAATAAAGTACCTCGGAGTACACCTACCTAAAGAAACTAAGGACCTATATATCGAAAACTATAAAACACTGATGAAAGAAATCAAAGAGGACACTAATAGATGGAGAAATATTCCATGTTCATGGATCGGAAGAGTCAATATAGTGAAAATGAGCATACTACCCAAAGCAATTTACAGATTCAATGCAATCCCCATCAAGCTACCAACAGTATTTTTCACAGAACTAGAACAAATTATCTCAAGATTTGTATGGAAATACAAAAAACCGCGAATAGCAAGGGCAATATTGAGAAAGAAGAATGGTACGGGAGGAATCAACCTGCCTGACTTCAGGCTCTACTACAAAGCCACAGTCATTAAGACAGTATGGTACTGGCACAAAGACAGAAATATAGACCAATGGAACAAGATAGAAAGCCATGAGATAAACCCACACACATATGGACACCTTATCTTCGACAAAGGAGGCAAGAACATACAATGGAGTAAAGACAGTCTCTTTAACAGGTGGTGCTGGAAAAGCTGGTCAACCATTTGCAAAAGAATGGAACTAGACCACTTTCTAACACCACACACAAAAATAAACTCAAAATGGATTAAAGATCTAAACGTAAGACCAGAAACTATAAAACTCCTTGAGGAGAACATAGGCAAAACACTTTCGGACATATATCACAGCAGGATCCTCTATGATCCACCTCCCAGTATACTGGAAATAAAAGCAAAAATAAACAAATGGGACCTAATTAAAATCAAAAGCTTCTGCACAACAAAGGAAACTATAAGTAAGGTGAAAAGACAGCCTTCTGAATGGGAGAAAACAATAGCAAATGAAGCAACTGACAAACAACTAATCTCAAAGATATACAAGCAACTTATGCACCTCAACTCCAGAAAAACAAATGATCCAATCAAAAAATGGGCCAAAGATCTAAACAGGCATTTCTCCAAAGAAGACATACGGATGGCTAACAAACACATGAAAAGATGCTCAACATCACTCATTATCAGAGAAATGCAAATCAAGACCACAATGAGGTACCACTTCACACCAGTCAGAATGGCTGCGATCCAAAAATCTACAAGCAATAAATGCTGGAGAGGATGTGGAGAAAAGGGAACCCTCTTACACTGTTGGTGGGAATGCAAACTAGTACAGCCATTATGGAAAACAGTGTGGAGATTCCTGAAAGAATTGCAAATAGAGCTGCCTTACGACCCAGCAATCCCACTGCTGGGCATACACACCGAGGAAACTCGAATTGAAAGAGACACATGTACCCCAGTGTTCATTGCAGCACTGTTTATAATCGCCAGGACATGGAAACAACCCAGATGTCCATCAGCAGATGAATGGATAAGAAAGCTTTGGTACATATACACAATGGAGTATTACTCAGCCCTCAAAAAGAATAAGTTTGACGCAGTTCTAATGAGATGGATGAAACTGGAGCCGATTATACAGAGTGAAGTAAGCCAGAAAGAAAAACACCAATACAGTATACTGACACATATATATGGAATTTAGAAGATAGTAATGATGACCCTGTAAGTGAGATAATATAAGAGACACAGAGGTATAGAATGGACTTTGGGCTTCAGAGGGAGAGGGAGAAAGTGGGATGATCTGGGAGAATGGCAATGAAACATGTATACAATCATATGGGAGATGAAGCGCCAGTCTATGTTCAATACAGGATACAGGATGCTTGGGGCCAGTGTACGGGATGAACCGGGGAGATGGGCGGGGAAAGGAGATGGGAGGGGGCTTTAGCATGGGGAGATCCTGTACACCTGTGGCTGATTCATGTCAATGTATGGCAGAACCAATACAGTACTGTAAAATAGAATAAAGCAATAAACAAAAAATAAAAATAAAATAAAAACCCTAACAACTGAGAATAAAGAGAATCAATTGTTATATATAAAATGAATATTTGTACTTGGAAAGCAAAAAAAAAAAAAACAGGAGAATCCTGGTGTTGTGTAGTCCATGGGTTCACAGAGAGTCTCAGTGGTCAGACACCAGTGAGAGACTGAATTGAACTCCCTTAAAAGTCATGGTCACAAGATACAGGATGCTAAACATTCCTTTCTCTCCAGAAGGATCATGTTCTTCCTGAGGCACAAGCTTCTTGATGCCTCATCAGCAAGTTCTTACCAACAAAACCTTTTAGGAAATACAACCAAACCGTAATTAGATTAAAACAAAGTTGAGACTTTTCTGGACTATGGTAAAGGGAAGCTAATGCAAATTCACCTTTTCTACCAGCCCCAAATCCAAGATAAGTATTTTTTCCCCCCAAATCAAGAGACTATATCTCTATGTTTCATTTGCAGGAGCAAGAAAATGAGTCAATTCAGATTTTTACTTTTCAGATTCAACTGAAGCAAAATGTTCTTCTTTCATGACTTTTGAATAATTATATATCTAAGAAAAATATAACCTCACAACTGGATATGAATCTGGTATATAGGTATAAAATGTAAATTTATGTCATTAAAATTACTGCTACTATTGGAAGCCAAGGGACCAGCTGAGTAAAATTTCAGATTAAATTTAGATAGACAACAGATCAAAATGAAAGGCTGAGCCCTGATCACTCTAGAAAGTAAAAAAGCTGTTTGGAAAAGGAGATTCAAAGGGAATAAACAATATTAGTAAAAGAAGAAGAGCATGGCATCCTTTCACAGAAGAAAATACTTCAAGAAGAAAGAGGTGATCCACTGTGTTTATGCCACTGGGGTGTTAATTCAAATGTTTATTTGATGTAGAGATCATTAGGGACTTTGGAAATTGGAATCTGAAGTGCTAGTGAAGTGTTCATTGTATAGAACAGAGGCATTTAATCCAGTATAGCAGAAGACAAAGGAAATGATAAGTGTTTAGATAGAGGTTAACAGGCCCAGCGTTTCTCATGATGAACTCTGCGTAAAAGCTAAATAAGCAGGGTGATAATACACAGACTTGATGTACTCCTTTTCCTATTTGGAACCAGTCTGTTGTTCCATGTCCAACTCTAACTGTTGCTTCCTGACCTGCATATAGGTTTCTCAAGAGGCAAGTCAGGTGGTCTGGTATCCCCATCTTTTTCAGAATTTTCCACATACATACACAGGCTTTACAGGCTTTATAACAATGCAATTAGATAGATTTCTCCTGATTATTATTTTTTTCTTATGAAATGAGAAGCAATGACATCTATTTAGAATGAGAAGTGCAACAAGAGTTTTGGAGTTGTGGGAAGAATGGTGAAAATGTGCTACAGCTCTATGGTAGTAGGAAAATGAGTATATTACAGAAAGTCTTCCAGCAAGCTGAAGGCCAATATGAGATGCAACTTTCTCAACAGAAAACAATGGTTTTTTAAAAGGGAAGAACAAATCTGATTCTACAACAGATCTGTTTCTTTTCCTTTTGGTAAAGAATGTGGCCCATAGCCTGAAATATACAGGGTAGCCTATTCTTAGGCTCTGATCTTTAAGGGTATAAGAGCTTCTACATTAGTGTAGAGATGATAAATTGTAGAACAGAAAATAACATTTGTCTTGGAAGTTTATAGGGACATTGTGACAGCTGCAAGAATAAAGGATTCCTACAGGAAAAAGTGTGCACCAACTATCCACTTCCACTCCCCTCTCAATATAAAAGAAAACTTAACTTTACTGGAGTAAGGTGGTTCTCTAGGACATTAGTCTGCCATACTGCCATCCTGCTTTCTGAATGAAATGATTATTACTTGTCTCAACAACTTGTGGTACGGTGAACAGAACAGAGTTTGAGGAGGCAACATACTGAGCTTCTTTCTATACTTTCCTCCAGCCACCTTCACTTTGTGTTAGAAACCAAAAAACGGTAGACAGTGAGAACTGGTTGCTTTGATTTTTTTTTCATTCCAGTAAAGTAAGACAGCAACAGAGTGGCAAGAAGGTTGATTATAGTAACTGTGGAATCTAAATTAGGTTAAACAAGAAAGAGAGCTACAGCACAGAGTGAAAATTGTATTGAAAATCTTATGGCTTTGTAGATTTTGGAATTAAAATTGCTAGAGTAAATAATTGGAAAGATAGAAACTGATATTAACAGAAATGAGGCCTGATATAAATACCACAAAATGATGTGGTTATTCCTACTGATAACATCTTGGGCATCATTATAGTAGTCATGGATGGGGTGTGTTAGAGGAAAATTCCCTGGAGAAATTAAAGCCAGGAACTGGGAGTTCAGAGTTTGGGCTGAACGCTTTTGTGTTTGCTTATTTCTGATACTTAATTTGGATTTACATCATCAAACGTTCCCTCAGATTATGGTTTTTCAACTAAATGCATAATTAAAGGTAACAAAACAAGACTAAACAGTTTAAAATAGTCAACTTCCATGTTAATTTCCAAATTATTTTTTGACCCCTTTGGTTCATCATCATTTCTACCAATGTAATATGTTTTAGCTGACATGAGTTTGGGATAATTCTGTTGTTGAAAAATGTAATTGATTCAAAGCATAGATGATATGTTAGTATGTGAGAATTTCTCAGTTTCACAATATTGCTAAGTTTATTTCCTATCTAAATGTCAAACTGAATTCGTAAAAATTAAAGCAGAAAAAGTCTGAACTGTTGATGAATAATTAACTTTTGTTACATCATGTGGGCAGGTGTTCTCTCCACACAATTAATCTTAAGGGTTTTATCTTCCTAGTCTATTGGTATATTATCTACATTGTAACCAACACTTGATGACCCAGATGTGAAGAGTTTATGGTTGATGCTCCTCACACATGCCTACTAAATCTTTTATTTTTCTCATTTAAATTATTGTATTTAATTTAGGTGTGGCCTAATTATTTTGCAATAAGTGTGGTTGTTTTTGGCATACATTGATATCAGACATGTATACTTGGGTCCCCCATTCTGAAACCCCCTCCCACATTCCTCCCCATCTCATCCTTCTGGGTTGTCCCAGTGCAATGGCTTTGAGTGCCCTGTTTTATTCATTGAACTTGAACTGGTGATCTATTTCACATATGGTAATATACATGTTTCAATACTATTATATCAAATTATCCTACCCTCATCTTCTCCCACAGAGTCCAAAAGTCTGTTCTTAACATCTGTGTCTCTTTTGCTATTTCACATATAGGGTCATCATTTCCAACTTTCTAAAATTCATATATATGTGCTAATATATTGCATTGGTGTTTTTCTTTCTGATTTACTTTACTCTGTATAATAGGCTCCAGTGACTCCTCAGGACCACTTTATTTTCAAGCTGTAACTGATGAAGGAGTAAATAATTAATGAAGAAGTTGAACTGTTACTAGAAAGGGTCAAAAAGTTTAGAAAAAAAACACACATAGTATGCTCTGTTAATATCTTCTCTGATGTACTTAAGGTTTATTAAATTTTTAAAGATGTAGTCTACTATACAAACTTCTTATTTTGATACAAGAGTAGGAAATTCCATTTAGAAATAACCTTTAGTTTTGAATAAAACAACTGAAATATATCCGAACATATGAGGAGCATTGAACTGGAAAATTCAAAAGAAATATATATTTTTCTTTATATTATTGTGTCAATTATGCCTTTAGAATGCTAAGAAGGTTTTTATTTAAAATACCTGACTTAAAATTTTTCATATGATTCAAAAATTCAATTCAGTTCAGTTCAGCCACTCAATTGTGTCCAACTCTTTGCGACCCCATGAATCGCAGCATGCCAGGCCTCCCTGTCCATCATCCACTCCTGGAGGTCACTCAGACTAACGTCCATCGAGTCAGTGATGCCATCCAGCCATCTCATCCTCTGTCATCCCCTTCTCCTGCTGCCCCTAATCCCTCCCAGCATCAGAGTCTTTTCCAATGAGTCAACTCTTTGCATGAGGTGGCCAAAGTACTGGAGTTTCAGCTTTAGCACCATTACTTCCAAAGAAATCCCAGGGATAATCTCCTTCAGAATGGACTGGTTGGATCTCCTTGCAGTCCAAGGGACTCTCAAGAGTCTTTTCCAACACCACAGTTCAAAAGCATTAATTCTTTGGTGCTCTGTCTTCTTCACAGTCCAACTCTCACATCCATACATGACCACAGGAAAAACCATAGCCTTGACTAGACGGCCCTTAGTCGGCAAAATAATGTCTCTGCTTTTGAATATACTATCTAGGTTGGTCATAACTTTTCTTCCAAGGTAAGTGTCTTTTAATTTCATGGCTGCAATCACCATCCGCAGTGATTTTTGGAGTCCAAACAAATAAAGTCTGACACAGTTTCCACTGTTTCCCCATCTATTTCCCATGACGTGATGAGACCAGATGTCATGATCTTTGTTTTCTGAATGTTGAGCTTTAAGCCAACTTTTTCACTCTCCTCTTTCAGTTTCATCAAGAGACTTTTGATTCAAAAATTAATAAAAACTGACAATGATACACATTAATAGAGCTGAGAAATTTAAGTAATTTTCTTGACTTTTCAAATTATTGCCAATCATTCTGACTAATTCTGAAGCAATATTTTCACAGAGTTTGTTTAGAAATATAGCATAGACATTCAGTTATCAAGCTTATATACATGTCAGGCAACAGCCAGGGTTGGGAGATGCAAATTGCAACACAAGACATTACTCTCCAGGAGCTTCAGTTTAATGTTAGACTTTTATGGTTCTTCAGCTATAAATCTGGTATGACAATTTAGAGATTTTTAAGGGCAATATTTTTTCTTAGAACTCATGATAGTTGCTGGAATTTAGCACATGTATTACTTTCAAGATGAAGCTTAGAAACGGTCTAGGTGGCTTGTTTTCCAAGGAAAATAACTTCTTTATGGAATACACAGAAGAACTGTACAAAAAAGATTGTCATGACCAAGAAAATCATGATGGTGTGATCACTCACCTAGAGCCAAACATTCTGGAATGTAAAGTCAAGTGGACCTTAGAAAGCATCAGTACAAAAACGCTAGTAGAGGTGATGGCATTCCAGTTGAGCTATTTCAAACCCTGAAAGATGATGCTGTGAAAGTGCTGCTCTCAATATGCCAACAAATGTGGAAAACTCAGCAGTGGCCATAGGACTGGAGGAGGTCAGTTTTCATTCCAATCCCAAAGAAAGGCAATGCCAAAGAATGCTCAAACTACCACATAATTGCACTCACCTCACTGGCAACGCACTCCAGTAATCTTGCTCGGAAAATCCCATGGATGGAAGAGCCTGGTAGGCTGCAGTCCATGGGGTCACTAAGAGTCAGCCATGACTGAGTGACTTCACTTTTCCTTTTCAGTTCCATGCATTAGAGAAGGAAATGGCAACCCACTCCAGTGTTCTTGCCTGGAGAATCTCAAAGATGGAGCAGCCTGATGGGCTGCCGTCTATGGGGTCACAGAGACGGACACGACTGAAGTGATGCAGCAGAAGCAGCGGCAGCAACAGCACATGCTAGTAAAGTAAGGCTTAAAATTCTCCAAGCCAGGCTTCAGCAATATGTGAACCATGAACCTCCAGATGTTCAAGTTGGTTTTATAAAAGGCAGAGGAACCAGAGATCAAACTGCCAACATCTGCAGGATCATGGAAAAAGCAAGAAAATTCCAGAAATACATCTATTTCTGCTTTATTGACTATGACAAAGCCTTTGACTGTGGATCACAATAAACTGGAAAATTCTGAAAGAGATACGAATACCAGATCACTTGACCTGCCTCTTGAGTAACCTGTATGCAGGTCAGGAAGCAACAGTTAGAATTGGACATGGAACAACAGGCTGGTTCCAAATAGGAAAAGGAGTGCGACAAGGCTGTATATTGTCACCCTGCTTATTTAACTTCTATGCAGAGTACATCATGGGAAATGCTGGGCTGGAAGAAGCATAAGCTAGAATCAAAATTGCTGGGAGAAATATCAATAACCTCAGATATGCAGATGACACCACCCTGATGGCAGAAAGTGAAGACGAATTAAAAAGCCTCTTGATGAAAGTGAAAGAGGAGGATGAAAGTGAAAGAGGAGAGTGAAAAAGTTGTTTTAAACTCAACATTCAGAAAACAAAGATCATGGCATCTGATCTCATCACTTCATGGCAAATAGATGAGAAAACAGTGGAAACAGTGTCGGATTTTATTTCTTTGGGCTCCAAGATCACTGCAGATGGTGACTGCAGCTATGAAATTAAAAAACACTTACTCCTTGGAAGGAAAGTTATGACCAACCTAGATGGCATATTCAAAAGCAGAGACATTACTTTGCCAATAAAGGTCTGTCTAGTCAAGGCTATGATTTTTCCAGTAGTCATATATGGATGTGAGAGTTAGACTGTGAAGAAAGCTGAGTGCTGAAGATTTGATGCTTTTGAACTGTGGTGGTGGAGAAGACTCTTGAGAGTCCCTTGGACTGCAAGATCCAACGAGTCCATTCTAAAGATCAGTCCTGGGTGTTCTTTGAAAGAATGATGCTGACATTGAAATTACAGTACTTTGGCCACCTCATGCAAATAACTGACTCATTTGAAGACTCTGATGCTAGGAGGAATTGGGGGCAGGAGAAGAAGGGTTCGGCAGAGGATGAGATGGCTGGATGGCATTAATGACTCAATGGACGTTGAGTTTAAAAGAACTCCGGGAGTTGGTGATGGGCAGGGAGGCCTAGTGTGCTGCAATTCAGAAGTTGCAAAGAGTCAGACACGACTGAGTGACTGAACTGAACTGAATGGTAAAAATCAAATATTTCTTAAATGGTTTGGTAAGACATCCAAGACAATGGTAAAGTTCTTACTGTTGTTAGATTCAATGATGGCAAAGCCTAGTCAATGGCAGAACAAGATAGAACTTAGGGTGGGTGATAACAGTGTTCAATAATATAGTTAATCTTAGGCTTGGTTGACTCAGGATCCTGGAGATGAATACTGGAAGTGAGCAGTAATAGATCCAATGATACAGATTATCCACAGAGAGCTCAGAACACATGAGCAGCTTGTGTTTACAAGGGCAGGTTTGTGCTTGAAGAACATGATGCCTAACCAAACTTGGTCACTCTTTTCTAAGACCTGTCTCCTCATTTGATCGCTATTGTATCAGGTGGCATTACTCCTTCAGCTAAGTATCCTTGTCCTCCTGAGGACAAGTGTCTCTATTGGAGCTCTCACAGCATGAAGCAGGAAAGCATATAGATAAGAACTGAAATGAGATAAAATTTTGTGGTTTCTGTTCAGTTATACCTCCAGAGTTGGGCCATATTTTATTACTCAATAATTTCTGTATCTCAATGCTAGTTACAGTGGTTTTCCCTTCCACCCATAATAAAAGAAGCCTAAGTAAAAGCAAAATGAGAAGTCTAATAAAAGAGCTGGTACTACATATTCATACATATTTATTGAAATGAATAGAATCCCTAGGATTTGAGGCAACTGGAAATAATCATAAAGATTTAGCCTACAAAATTTGTTTTATATAATTCAATCTAGTTTGGGGGAGATCAGAAATAAGTTACAGAAAAAATATCATTTGGCCTATTCCCAAATTCATCTGATCTTCAAAGAATGTCACTTATTAAAACATACATAAAAGGAACTTGTAATACAGAAAAAATGAGTCATGATGGCACTTCCATTAGCAGAGTGGAATATCTACCAGGCTTCCTGATAGTTCACATAGGCTTAGAGGGAATAAACTTCACCTCACAAGAAAAGCTACAAACAAATAAAAATATTATTTTTTAAGACCTTAATCTCAAATTTTGGAGAAGGAAATGGCAACCTGCTCCAGTATTCTTGTGTGGAGAATCCCAGGGATGAATTAATCACCACTCCTCTGATAACCTGGGAGGCTGGTGGGCTGCTATCTATGGGGTCACACAGAGTTGGACACAACTAACGTGACTTAGCAGTGGCAGCAGGAATCTCAAATTCCTCCATGACACCAGACACTGCAGAAATGATAGCCACAACACTCTCTATGAAGTGCTGCATGTTGGCAGTTGATCTGGAGCTGGGGTTATAAGTGCCTCTCAGGAAAGTCTGATGTTCTACCACTGGGGATCATGATGTATGTACAAAGGACAAGATTTACCTTACATTCTGGCCTGGAGGCTTACAAGTGAGCATGCTAACAATCTGTCCTAAAATGTGTGCTAGAGATTGAGTTGTATGCTCTCAACATTCATATGTTGAAGTCTAACTGTTCAAGGTGTTTATATTTGGAGACAGGATTTTAAGGAGGTAATTAAGGTTAAATGAGGTCATAAGGATATTACTGATTCATGATACAATGGTGTTGTGTGTGTGTTCACAGAGGAAAGGCCAGGTAAGAACACAGAGCAAGAAGGCTGTTGTTTGCAAGCCAGGAAAAAGGGTCTCACCAAACACCGAGGGCACCTTGATTTTAGGCTTCTGACTTCCGGAGTTGTAAGAAAACAAGTTTCTGTTGTTAACACTAGTCGTCTATGGTATCCTGTAGTAGCTGAGGAGAATAAGTCAATGCACTTCCCAAATTACAAGGTGAGTATATCATCAAGTGGAAAACTGGAAACACTAAGTATCAGGGCACTGTTTATCAGCATGACAGAAATTAGATAAACAATTGCTTAACTATTTGACAAAACAATGTCATAGTCTCGATTTCCATGTTTGCTATATATTGTGCACACAGTTTTCCAGTGCACAAGAATCAGTTTTACATGAAATATGACTATACATAAAGTTCAGTTTAACCACTCTCTTGGGTGAAAATTTAGTCATATCAGTGTCTTCCCCATCCACATTTGTGGTTGTTATTTCTTTCCCCTCAGGGGATTTTGAGCTCTGTGGGGTGGCTTATAGAGTGTCTTGGCATTTGACTGGGGGAGTCAGTGATTTTGTCTTGGAGGGTTTCTGGTCTCACCACCATCTGCTGAAATGTCCACTGTCCTACCCGAGAGAGGCCAGACAATCAAAGCTAAGGGTAACACAGGTGCTCTTCTCTCAAAATTAAAAAACTGCTTTCAGTCAAGATGCACTGGCTTTACTGAACTGATACACAGATCTGATTCTCAGGTACAGGAAAACCAGGTTCTTTCCTGGACAGGTGAGGCTGTGGGAAAGCTGATGGGGTCCCTCAGACTCCTCTGCACCAGCCCCATTGGGCAGTCCCCCCTCCCCGCCCTTCCACATCACAGCAGTGAGGCTCACGTCCAACCAAAAAGAAGCTCCTCTCCTTCTGCACAGCCACTGCTCCGTGTGCCTAACCTACAGTGGGGTGAGACTTCTCAAAGTTTACATTCACACACGTTACCCAAGGACATGACAAAATCGAGATGACAGCTTAATATGGCTGGGAGGGGGATCACTTTGGGACTGCAAACAACCTAGAAACTACTAGAGAATTTTTTTTATAGATGATGATCATTAATAGCTCATAGAGGTCAAAAATACAAGGGTAAGAGTCTATATCCTTGATTATATAAATTAATCACCACTCCTCTGATAACCTGTCTTGATTTAAAATATTTGAATTTAACTAGGGAGTAAATATCAGACAACAATTTATTTTAAAAAAATTTGTTAAACTACTCCAGTATCCTTGCCTGGAAAATCCCATGGACAGAGGAGACTGGCAAGCTATGGTCCATGGGGTCACAGGGAGACATGACTTAGTGACCTAACCACCACAAATACATGCTTATCATATTATTTAGCAACCAAGCTCTTTGGTATTTACCCAGAGGAGTTGAAACATACACCTGTGTAATAGCCTATACATGAATATTTATAGCAGCTATATTCCTAATTAGAAGAATTTAGAAACAAGATGACCCCTCAGTTGGTAAATGAACAAACTGTGGTATATCCAGACAATTGAGTATTATTTTAGGGATAAGAAGTGATGAGCTATCAGGCCATGAAAAGACATAGGGTAAACTTAAATGTATATAACTAAGTGAAATCAGGCAATCTCGAAATGTTACTTACTGTATGATACCAACTATAAGACATTCTGGAAAAGGCAAAACTATGCAGACAATAAAAGATTGGTGGTTGTCAGTAGCAGGGTAGGAGAGCACAAGAGTTTTGGGGGTAGTGAAAATATTCTGTAAGAAACTGTAATGAATTGTATCTGTTATACAGAGAACATCCACAACCAGGAGTGAAACATAATGTAAACCATTGACTCTGGGTGCTTGTGACAATGAACATCTTTCCTTGGTTAAAAAAAAAAAAAGAAAAAAGCACCATTTGGTGAGTGATGCTGATAACAGCGGAGAAGGCAATGGCATCCCACTCCAGTACTCTTGCCTGGAAAATCCCATGGATGGAGGAGCCTGGTAGGCAGCAGTCCATGCGGTCGCTGAGTCAGACATGACTGAGTGAATTCACTTTCAGCTTTCACTTTCATGCAGTGGAGAAGGAAATGGCAACCCACTCCAGTGTTCTTGCCTGGAGAATCCCAGGGATGGTGGAGACCAATGGGTTGCTGTCTGTGGGGTCGCACAGAGTTGGACACGACTGAAGTGACTTAGCAGCAGCAGCAGCAGCAGCTGATAACAGGGATGTAAGGAACTAATACAGGTTTGATCCCTGAGTTGGGAAGATGCCCTGGGGGAGAAAATGCAACCCACTCCAGTATTCTTGCCTGTGGAATCCCATGGGCAGAGGAGCCTGGCAGGTTACAGTCCATAAGATCAGAAAGACCCAGACACAACTAAAGTGATTTAGCACACACATACACAAGGGACTAATATACGTGTGAAAGACAGGAATATGGAACATCTCTGTACCATCACCATTTGCTGTAAACCTATAACTGCTCTAAAAACAAGAATCCTTAAAAATTAAATAAAACAATAATAATGTTGGCATGAATCTGATTTTTGTTCTCTTTTTAACATCATAACTTTTAATGATATTTCCTAATCCTTTACAATCCTCTGTGACTTTATATGCTTATTATCAAGTCCGGAGACCCTGACAATACAGGCAACAGAACATCTGGCATAGTTCTCCCTTTTCAACTTATCTCATGCTTTTTCCATGAACTTTGAAAGTTCATTTGCATAGTACAATGGCATTGCTTAAAATAAATTATTCAAATTACTTTAATAGAGGCGAGCATATTATACTAAATAAGCTGTCATAAATTTGATCAAATGTGTCTTATATCTTCCAATTTAAAAGCTAAACCAGAGTAATAATTGTATAAATAAAAAGTGTTTTTTTCCCAAAATTAATTAAAACTTACAAATGAACCTTTTTGATACTCAGATCAATAATACTTAAGACATGAAAATGAAAAGCTCATGGCATTTATTTTTAAGTGCATATAAATAGTATGCATATAAGACCCATTTTTTTTAAATGTTGGCCATTCTTCTAATAAGACCAGAGGCACAGATATGTTACACCTGCCATATATTAAGAGCTGAGAAGAACACAAAAGAGAAATCACTGTATGTTTTGATGGTGTGAACAACAAACAAAACACCATGACTTCAGTTATCAAGAGGAAGTCTTGATAGATTTCATAGTGGTCATAGATTTCATAGTGGTCAAATCATAGATTTCATAGTGGTCAACTCTTATCCATAATATTTTAAAAATAAAGACAAAATACTTCATATATTAATTTGTTATTTCTTTGTTGCTGTTGCTTTGAGCCCTTAAAAGGCTTTATAAGAGTCTTACCTACAAAAAGATCCTATACTTAAATATTTGATATTTAAGTGTCATATAAAAGTACTAAGAATGGTGACTACAGTCATGAAATTAAAAGACGCCTGTTCCTCGGAAGGAAAGCTATGACAAACCTAGACAGTGTGTTAAAAAGTAAAAACATCACTATACCAACAAAAGTCCACATAGTTAAAGCCATGGTTTTTCCAGTAGTCATACATGGATGTGAGAGATGGACTATAAAGAAGGCTGAGCACCAAAGAATTGATGCTTTTGAACTGTGGTGTTGGAGAAGACTCTTGGGAGTCCCTTGGACTGCAAGGAGATCAAACCAGTCAATCCTAAAGGAAATCAACCTTGAATATTCATCAGAAGGATGGATGCTAAAGCTGAAGTTCCTATACTTTGGCCACATAATGCAAAGAACCCACTCACTGGAAAAGACTGATGATTGGAAAGATTGAGAACAGGAGGAAAAGTGGGTAACAGAGGGTTAGATGGCTGGATAGGACCTACTCAATGGACATAAATTTGAGCAAACTCCAGAATATGGTAAAGGACAAGGAAGCCTGGCATACTCCAGCCCGTGGGGTCACAAATAGTCAGAAACAATTTAGGGACTGAACAGCAATATCAAGAAAAAGTAGTTTATATTTTTAATTTTTTTACCTTATTAGTCAAGGCTATGGTTTTTCCTGTGATCATGTATGGATGTGAGAGTTGGACTGTGAAGAAGACAGAGCACCGAAGAATTGATGCTTTTGAATTGTGATGTTGGAAAAGACTCTTGAGAATCCCTTGGACTGCAAGGAGATCCAACCAGTCCATTCAGAAGGAAATCAGCCCTGGGATTTCTTTGGAAGGAATGATGCTAAAGCTGAAACTCCAGTACTTTGGCCACCTGATGCGAAGAGATGACTCGTTGGAAAAGACTCTGATGCTGGGAGGGATTGAGGGCAGGAGGAGAAGGGGACAACAGAGGATGAGATGGCTGGATAGCATCACTGACTCAATGGATGTGAGTCTGAGTGAACTCTGGGAGATGGTGATGGACAAGTAGGCCTGGTGTGCTGTGATTCATGGGGTTGCAAAGAGTCGGACATGACTGAGCGACTGAACTGAACTGAACTGAATATTAGCTAAAAAAAAATTATGCAGCATATAAGAGAAATATGAAGCTTTTGTCAAATTATGACTGTACTATGGGACCCTGCAAACTGAGATAAGAGCTGATGCATAAGGCCTCCACATCACCTCACTGTTTTCTGAATATGAAAGCATATGTCAGGATTGTTCTAGTTTTGCATGTAAAGAGCTTGGAAGTTGCTACTCCATCCTAACAAATGAAAATATTAACAAAGTCAAAAAAGAAAATAATCAACTCTTAAAGGAGATCAGTCCTGGGTGTTGATTGGAAAGACTGATGATGAAGCTGAAATTCCAATACTGTGGCCACCTGATGCAAAGAGCTGACTCATTTAAAAAGACCCTGATGCTGGGAAAGATTGAAGGCAGGAGGAGAAGGGGGTGACATAAGTTGAGATGGTTGGATGGCATCACAGACTCAATGAACATGAGTTTGGGTAGACTCTAGGAGCTAGTGATGGACAGGGAGGTCTGGCATGCTGCAGTTCGTGGGGTCTCAAAGAGTCAGACACGACTGAGTGACTGAACTGAAAGAACACATAAGAAAGGGAAGAAGACAGGGGCAAATCACTGCTGTCATGATTGGACAGACAGACAGACAAACAAATATAGGGAATAAAAACTCATCAGAGAAGACATGTAGGGGAGGAAGTGGCCTCTGGAACCAGAGGCAGGGTAAGAAACCCAAACTGTGATTGACAAATTGCCAGGAGCTCAGTGCAGTGACTCTGAAATCTAAAAGTCTGGGTGGGAGTACTTCCTTGGCAGCTTGGTGGTAGAGATTTTGCCTGCCAATGCAGGAAACATGGGTTCAATCCCTGATTGGGAAAATCCCTCATGCCACAGGACAACTAAGAGTGCACCACAACTACTGAAGCCCATGGTCCTAGAGCCTATGTTCTACAAGAGAAACCACTGCAATGAGAAGTCCACACACCACAACTGGAGACTAGCCCCCATTTGCCCACGCAGCGAAAGCCCACACAACAGTGAAGACTCAGCACAGTCAAAAATAAATGTTTAAATAAAATTGAAAATAAATAAATAAAAATTAAAACCCAAGGGGATCCAATCATAGGGAAATCCCTGCTGTATTACAAGATTTACTTCCAGGAGCTCAACCAAATTCTCATGCAAATATCACAGGAAAAAAATCCCCTCTGACTTGTGGTAGAGGAAGGGTAAATGGAATCACTTTGAAATACACAAAAGCACAGTGGTCTCCTTAACAAAGTCTGCCCTCAGGATAAACAAGTCACAGTCCAATGTGCTGGGAAATCATCACAGTCTAACTGACCTCGGAAAGGGTAAATTTCAACTTCAGCCCACTCTAGCCATTCCACCCACTTATTAAGGAGGGTAGAAAAAACTGAACTTCACAAGTTTTCCTTACAGGCCACAGATCAGACTCAATAAAAACTGAAACCTAATCACACAGGACCATAGAGGATTCCCTTCCTACCTAAGTAAAAATGATCTATTTGCAGCAGTCCCTTTTACTTGGTACATCATGGCCAAGTATCAAGAATACACTGCAAAGTATTTCAAAAGATAATAAACAAAATTTGAAGAGACAGAGCAAGCATCAAAACCAGACATGGCAGTAAAGTTGGGATTATTATACCAGGAATTTAAAACAAGGGCTTCCTTGGAGGTTCAGTGGTAAACAATACACTTGCCAATTCGGGAGACACAAGTTCAATTCCTATGTCATGAAGATGAGGAGGAGAAAATGACAACCCACTCCAGTATCTTGCCCGGGAAATCCCATGGACAGAGGAACCTGATAGGTTACAGTCTATGTGGTCACAAAAAGAGTCAGACACGACTTAGTGACTATACAACAACACAACAACAAATTTAAAACAAACATGATTAATATGCTCTAACATGCTCATAAGTATGCAAGAACACAAGGGCAATGCAAGTAAATAATGAAAATACTAAGATAGAAGCAAAAAGAAATGCTACAAATAAAAAAAGCTTTCACAATGAAGAATGACTTTGATGAGTTTAAGAGTACACTTTGGACACAGTCAAGGAGAGAATTTCTGAGTTTGAAGATACATCAGTAGAAACCTCCAGTAATGAAAAGTGAAGAGAACAGTGAATGGGGAAGAAACAAAACAAAAGCAAAACCGAACAGAATTTCTAATGACTAAGAGACAAAGAAAACAACTCTAAAAGTTGTTGTTGCTGTTCAGTCTCCAAGTAATGTCCAACTCTTTGTGACCCCATGGACTACAGGATGCCAGGCTTCCCTGTTCTTCATTGTCTCTTGGAGTTAAAAGTTATAGCATATGTGTAATGGGAATATCAGAGGAGTAGAAAAAGAAAATAAAAAAAGAAATATTTGAAACAATAATGATTGAGAATTTCCTCAATTTAATGTCAGACACATAATGACAGGTGAAGGAGGGTTACATAAAATCAAGCAACATAAATGCCCAAGAAATTATACCTTAACATATCATTTTCTGGAGAAGGAAATGGCAACCCACTACAGTATTCTTGCCTGGAGAATCCTGTGGACAGAGGATCCTGGTGGGCTACTGTCCCTGGAGTCACACAGAGTCAGACATGACTGAAGCAACTTAGCATGCATGCATGCATTGAAAAATAAAATGGCAACCCATTCTAGTATTCTTGCCTGGAGAATCCCAGGGACAGAGGAACCCTTGTGGGCTGCTGTCTCACAGAGTCAGACATGACTGACATGACTTAGCAGCAGCAGCAGCATATCATTTTATAAATATAGACAATCGAAGATAAAGAAAAAAATCTTGAAAACAGCCAGAGGATAAAAAAGCTCCTCTGTACTCTATAACCATATAAAGGAATGAAGATGAGAACTGCATCCAACTTCTCTTCAGAAACCATGCAAGAATAATAAAGTGAACCACTTTAAATGGTCAGAAAAAGACCACTAACCTAAAATGCTGTATCCTATGAATGTATCCTTCAAATGTGAGCAGAGAAAAAGACTTTTCCAACAAAAATTGAATTTGTTGCCAGTAGACCTGTCATGCAAGACATGTGAAAAGCAGCTCTTTAAAGAGAATGCACTGCTGCTGCTGCTGCTAAGTCGCTTCAGTCGTGTCCAACTCTGTGCGACCCCTAGACGGCAGCCCACCAGGCTCCCCCATCCCTGGGATTCTCCAGGCAAGAACATTGGAGTGGGTTGCCATTTCCTTCTCCAGTGCATGAAAGGAAAAGTGAAAGTGAAGTCGCTCAGTCGTGTCTGACTCTACGCAACCCCATGGATTGCACTGTTAGGTATAAAATAAGCTACAAGGATACATTATACAGCACAGGGAATATAGCCAATAATTTGTAATAACTATAAGTGTAGTATGACCTTTAAAATTGGGAATCACTATCTTGTATACCTGGGCTTCCCTGGTGGCTCAGAGGTTAAAGCATCTGCCTCCAGTGCGGGAGACCCGGGTTCAATCCCTGGGTTGGGAAGATCCCCTGGAGGAGGAAATGGCAATGGTTTATCTTGCCTGGATAAACCCATGGACAGAGAAGCCTACTAGGTTACAGTCCACAGGGTCGAAAAGAGTCAGACACAACTGAGCGACTTCACCTCATCTCACCTCATCTTGTACACCTATCAGTTCAGTTCAGTTCAGTTGCCTAGTCATGTCCGACTCTTTGTGACCCCATGAATCCTAGCACACCAGGCCTCCCTGTCCATCACCAACTCTAGGAGTTCACTCAGACTCACGTCCATCGAGTCAGTGATGCCATCCAGCAATCTCAGCCTCTGTCAAACCTTTCTCCTCCTGCCCCCAATCCCTCCCAGCATCAGAGTCTTTTCCAATGAGTCAACTCTTCACATGAGGTATACCTATAAAGCATGTTAAAAAATATATCTCAGAAACTTGGATCTATATAAAGAAGTGAAGAGCACTGAAGATGAAGTGAAAGTAATACATTTATTATTCTTAGTTGATCTAACATCAGCTTGCTCAAAATAATAGCAACATGTACTTTAATATGTATATTTATATATATAATTTACAAGCTTATGTATGTTTATAAAAGTGAAAGAATGATAGCAGTACCCAAAGGGATGAGAGAGAGGAATGAGACTTATTTGGTTGGTATAAGGTACTCAAAATACTCAAGTAGTAAACTAATTTGAAAGTGAACTTGGATTTGTTGTTAATATATTCTGCAAATTTGAGGGTAACCACTAAATTTTTTATAAAAGCATAACTGATATGTTAAGAAAAAGATAAAATGGAATTACAAAATTCTCAATTAAAACCACAAAAGGAGAAAAAAGTTGAAGATAAAAATAGGAACAAAGAACAATGGCAACAGGAAGAATATAGTGATGAACATGGTAGATATTAATCCATCTCTATAAATAATCCCTTTGAGTATCAGTGATCTGAATACACCAACTAATAGACAAAGACTGGCAGAGTGGATCAAAGAAATGTGAGTGAAACACAAGAAACCTACTTTAAATATAAAATACATGTGGATTAAGAATAAATAAAGAGAAAAATATATCAAATTAACTTAAATGAAAGTAGGACTAGCTGCACTAATTTCAGAAAGTAGACTTCAAAGCAAGGAAAATTAATCAGGAATAATGAAATAAAGACTGTCAGAGTGGATCAAAGAAATGTGAGTGAAACACAAGAAACCTACTTTAAATATAAAATACATGTGGATTAAGAATAAATAAAGAGAAAAATATATCAAATTAACTTAAATGAAAGTAGGACTAGCTGCACTAATTTCAGAAAGTAGACTTCAAAGCAAGGAAAATTAATCAGGAATAATGAAAGATGTAACAAAATGAAAAGGGGGACATTTCTTCCACAAGACATAACAATCCTTAATGAGCGCACATCTAAAAGACCATTTTACAACATGAGGCAAAAACTGATAGAACTGCATGGACAAATAGGTGAGTCTACTGCTAGTTATATACTTCAACACCTCTCCCCACAAAACAGATTTTTTCAGCAAGCAGAAAATCAATACATACTGAACTCAACAATACCATCATTCAACTGCATACAATTATTATCTATAAGCTACTTCATCCAATAGAAGAATACACATTCTCTTCAAGCTTACATACAATTATTTACCAAATAGATCACATCTGGGCCACAGAACAAAGAAATCACAGAATACATCCTTTCAGACAAACATGGAACTAAACCAAAAATCAATAACAAAGAAAATTGGAATCCCAAAGTGCATGAAAATTAAGCAATTTAATTCTAAGTAATACACAAGCCAAAGAAGAAATGTCAAAGGAAAGGAAATATTTTGAAGTAATTGAAAATGAAAATGTGGTCCATCAAAATTTGCGGGATTCAGTAAATAAAGGCAGTGCTTAGAGCCATTTATAGCACTAAATGCATATGCTAGAAAAGATCTAAAATAACCTAAGCTTTCACCCAAAAAACTAGAAACAGGGCAAGTTATATGCAATATAAGTAGAAGGAAAGCAGAATTAGAGAACAAATCAATTAAATTGGAAACAATAGAGAAAACAACAACAAAAAATCACTGAAATCAAACACCTGCTCTTTGAAAAGATCAATAGAAATCAATAAACCTCAGCCAAGCTCACTACTAGGAAAAAAGACTTACTAATATCATAAATAAAACAGAACATTACTATAGATCCTGTGGAAATTTAAAGGCTAATAAAGGGATGCCATAAACAACCCTATGCCTACAAATGGGATAAGCTAGATAAAATGGTCCATTTCTTTAAAGACATATGTTTCCAGAATTCACAGAGGAAAATAATAGGTAATCTTATTAGGCCTATATGTACCAACAAAATTGAATCAATAATTAATGATCTTTTAAAACATAAAACACTTGATGCAGCTGAATCCACCAATAAATTCTACCAAACATTTGACAAGTAATTTTATTAATCCTCTGCAATCTCTTTGGGATAACCTAGATAAAATGGTCCATTTCTTTAAAGACATATACTTCCAGAATTCACAAAGGAAAATAATAAGTAATCTTAATAGGCCTATATGTACCAACAAAATTGATTCAATAATTAAGGACCTTTTGAAACACAAAACACCTGATGCAATTGAATCCACCAATAAATTCTACCAAACATCTGACAAGTAATTTTATTAATTCTCTGCAATCTCTTTCAGATATAGAAGCAAAGCAATTACTTACTAACTCATTCTGTGAGGCCAGCATTACTCTAATGCCAAAAGTAGAAAAATATGTCAATAAAGTAAAACTACAACACAATATATTTCATGAACATGGACACAAAAATCCTCAACAAAATATTATCAAATTGAAGCTCAAAAAGCACAAAATAAGTATAAACTATGATATGAGATTTATCCCAGGTATGCAAAGCAGGTTCAACATTTGAAAATTATTGTAATCCATTATAACCAGGCCAAAAGAAGAAAAATCACATGACTAGATTATCAGATGTAGAAAAAAGCATGACAAAAATCCAGCATTCATGCATGATAAAAACTCAATAAACTAGGAATAGACAAGAACACCCTCAACTTGATTAAGAATATCTACTTAAAAAACATACACACTTAACATTTCAGTTAATGTTGGGAAATCTGAGGTTTTCTCAGCAAACTCAAGAGACAAGGTAAGAATGTCCTTTCTCAATACACCTTTTCCAGTATCTTAGTGGAAGTATTAGTAGAGCAAATAATTGGGATAAAATAAAAAAGTATATAGACTGGAAAGAAAGACATAACTCTGACTTATTGACAGGGGGGTTGATTATCTATGTAGAAAATCTCCATAGATCAAACTCCTGGAACTAATCAGTGATTATAGGAAGACTGCAAAATACAAAGGTTATTACATCAAAGTCAGCTGCATTCCTATATGCTAGCAATGAGCAAATGGAATTTGGAATTAAAAACAGAATATTATTTATACTACTACTCATTTTTTTCCAGTATCTTAGTGGAAGTATTAGTAGAGCAAATAATTGGGGTAAAATAAAAAAAGTATATAGACTGGGAAGAAAGACATAACTCTGACTTGTTGGCAGGGGGTTTGATTATCTATGTAGAAAATCTCCATAGATTAAACTCCTGGAACTAATCAGTGATTATAGAAAGACTGCAAAATACAAAAGTTATTACATCAAAGTCAGCTGCATTCCTATATGCTAGCAATGAGCAAATGGAATTTGGAATTAAAAACAGATTATTACTTATACTACTACCTCCCAAATTGAAATACTTGAGTATAAATATAACTATATATATACAAAATCAACATGAGGAAAATTACAAAACTCTGATGAATAAAATCAAAGATGTAATTATAAACAAGATATTCTATATTTGTGGATAGAAAGCCTGAATAGTGTCAAGATGTCTGGTCTTCCCAAATTGACCTGTAGATTCAATGTATTTCAATCCTATTTGAAACCCCAGAAAGTTATTTTCTGGATATTGACAAACTGACTTTAAACTGTATGAGGAAGGAAAAAGACACAGAATAATCATCACAATAAATAAATAAGTGAAGGAAGATGGTTGGAGGTAGCACTGTCTGGCTTGAAAATTGCAAACATACAGTAATCAAGACAGTGTGGTACCAGTTAAAGTACAGACTGAATAGAATAGTGGAACTAATTCCACAGGAATAAGAGAACAGACTCTGTAAGATTTCAATACGTGTAGATCATGAAATTTCTGCACTTGGTCTTATGTATCTGGATATGTTTCAGTGTCTCCTAGTTCATAGTCTATGGGAACTTGAATAGAATTTGAAATCTACAGTTGTGTGAAAACTGTATACATCAAAAGTGTCAAATTGCTTCATAATGCTTTTCAGGCCTATTATATTCTTCTACTTCTCTGTACATTCACTCAATTAATTTCTAAGAGTTTGGTATTGAAACTCTAACTATAAATGTAAATTTATCTACCTAAAACAAAATATGTTTATTATTTAGTCACTCAGTCATGTCTGACTCTTGGCCATTCCATGGACTGTTACCTGCCAGTTTCCTCTGTGCATAGGACTTCTCAGGCAAGAACACTGAAGTGGGTTGCCATTTCCTTCTCTGGGTAATCTTTCCAACACAGAGATCGAACCTGGGTCTCTTGCATCAGTCTACCTAAAACAAAATATGTTTATTATTTAGTCACTCAGTCATGTCTGACTCTTGGCCATTCCATGGACTGTTACCTGCCAGTTTCCTCTGTGCATAGGACTTCTCAGGCAAGAACACTGAAGTGGGTTGCCATTTCCTTCTCTGGGTAATCTTTCCAACCCAGAGATCGAACCTGGGTCTCTTGCATCAGCAGGAGGATTCTTTGGGAAAAATATTAATTTATCTGCTTAAAAGAAACAACTGAAATATCCAGTGGAACTATATGTAATTTGCTCTGTATTTTCCAAGTCTCCTGTAACTTTGTTATCATATTTCA
>SJYC01024973.1:0-11447 GCA_006408675.1 Madoqua kirkii | reverse complement strand
TATCTCTCGGCTGATCTTCAGTAGCATATTGGGTACTTACTGACCTGGGGAGTTCCTCTTTCAGTATCCTATCATTTTACTTTGTCATACTGTTCATGGGGTTCTCAAGGCATGGATAGTAAAGTGGTTTGCCATTCCCCTCTCCAGTGAACCACATTCTGTCAGACCTCTCGACCATGATGCACCCATCTTGGGTTGCCCCACAGGCATGGTTTAGGTTCATTGAGTTAGAAAAGTCTGTAGGCAGTTAGATTGAATAGTTTTCTCTGAGTATGGTTTCAGTGTGTCTGCCCTCTGATGCTCTCTTGTAACACCTACCATCTTACTTGAGTTACTCTTACTTTGGGCATGGGGTATCTCTTCATGGCTGCTCCCGCAAAGTCATGACCAACCTAGAGAGCATATTAAAAAGCAGAGACATTACTTTACCAACAAAGGTCCGACTAGTCAAGCCTATGGTTTTTCCAGTGGTCATGTATGTATGTGAGATTTGGACTGTGAAGGAAGCTGAATGCCAAATAACTGATGCTTTTGAACTGTGGTGTTGGAGAAGACTCTTGAGAGTCCCTTGGACTGCAAGGAGATCCAACCAGTCAATTCTAAAGGAGATCAGTCCTGGGTGTTCTTTGGAAGGAATGATGCTAAAGCTGAAACTCCAGTGCTTTGGCCACCTCATGTGAAGTGTTGACTCATTGGAAAAGACTCTGATGCTGGGAGGAATTGGCAGCAGGAGGAGAAGGGGATGACAGCAGATGAAATGGCTGGATGGCATCATCAACTCAATGGATGCAAGTTTGAGTGATCTCTAGGAGATGGTGATGGACAGGGAGGCCTAGTATGCTGTGATTCATGGGATCGCAAAGAGTCAACGTGACTAAGCAACTGAACTGAATGAACAACTATATGTCAATAAAATGGATAACCTAGAAGAAATAAACAGATTCGTAGAAACATTCAATTTTTGAAGACTGAACCAGGAAGAAATCGAAATTATGAGCAATCCAAATACAAGCACTGAAATTGAAGGTGTGATTTTAAAAAATCTTCTAAAAAACAAATGCCCAGGACTATGTGACTTCACAAAAAAATTCTATCAAATATTTAGAGAAGAGCAAATGCTTAACCTTCTAATACACTTTCAAAAAACTTTAGAGGAAGGAACACTTCCAAATTCATTCTAAGAGGCCACCATCATTCTGATACTGAAACCAGACAAAGACAACACACACACAAAGAAACTATAGGCCAATATTACTGATGTACATAGATGCACAAAACCTCAACAAAATTTAGCAAACAGAATTTAGCAATACATCAAAAAGTTCATACACCATGATCAAGTTGGGTTTATTTCAAGGATGCATAGGTTTTTTAATATTCAGAAATCAATCAGTGTGATATACCATATTAACAATTTGAAAGAATATATATATAGGAATAAACTTAAGGAGAGAAAGTTTATTCCTATATATACATAAAAGATTTAGAGAAGAGCAAATGCTTAACCTTCTAATACACTTTCAAAAAACTTTAGAGGAAGGAACACTTCCAAATTCATTCTAAGAGGCCACCATCATTCTGATACTGAAACCAGACAAAGACAACACACACACAAAGAAACTATAGGCCAATATTACTGATGTACATAGATGCACAAAACCTCAACAAAATTTAGCAAACAGAATTTAGCAATACATCAAAAAGTTCATACACCATGATCAAGTTGGGTTTATTTCAAGGATGCATAGGTTTTTTAATATTCAGAAATCAATCAGTGTGATATACCATATTAACAATTTGAAAGAATATATATATAGGAATAAACTTAAGGAGAGAAAGTTTATTCCTATATATACATAAAAGAAGAAGGCAATGACAACCCACTCCAGTACTCTTGCCTGGAAAATCCCATGAATGGAGGAGCCTGGTAGGCTGCAGTCCATGGGATCACTAACAGTCGGCCCAACTGAGCAGCTTCACTTTCACTTTTCACTTTCCTGCATTGGAGAAGGAAATGCAACCCACTCCAGTGTTATTGCCTGGAGAATCCCAGGGACAGGGGAGCCCAGTGGGCTGCCGTCTATGGGGTCGCACAGAGTTGGACACGACTGAAGCGACTTAGCAGCAGCAGCAAGGAGACAAAAAAACTATACACAGAAAATGAAAGAAATCAAACATGACATAAACAGATGAAGAGATATTCCATGTTCCTAGGTAGGAAGAATCAATATTGTGAAAATGACTGTACTATCAAACACAATCTACAGGTTCAATGTAATCCCTATCAAATTACGAATGGCATTTTTCACAGAATTAGAACAAAAAAATTCACAATTCACATAGAAACATAAAAGACCTCAAATAGACAAAGCAGTCTTGAGAAAGAGGAATAGAGCTGCAGAAATCAACCTTCCTAACTTCAGACTATACTACAAAGCTACAGTCATTAAGACAATATTGTACTGGCACAAAAACAGAAGTGTAGACCAATGGAACAAGATAGAAATCCCATAAATAAATCCATGAACCAATGGGTACCTTGTTTTTCATAAAGGAGGCAAGAATATACAATTGGCAAAGACAGACTCTTCAATAAATGGTGAGAAAAGAAGAAGTAAAACTCTCACTGTTTGCAGATGACATGATACTGTACATAGAAAACCCTAAAGATACTATCAGAGCTAATCAGTGAATTTAGCAAAGCCACAGGATACAAAATCAACACACAGAAATCACTTGCATTTCTATTTACTAATAATGAAAAATCAGAAAGAGAAATTAAGGAATCAATCTTATTCACCATTGCAACCAAAAGAAAAAAAAATATATATATATAGGAATAAACTTAAGGAGACAAAGTTTATTCCTACATATACATAAAAGAAGAAGGCAATGACAACCCACTCCAGTACTCTTGCTTGGAAAATCCCATGCATGGAGGAGCCTAGTAGGCTGCAGTCCATGGGGTCACTAATAGTTGGCCCAACTGAGTAGCTTCACTTTCACTTTTCACTTTCGTGCATTGCAGAAGGAAATGGCAACCCACTCCAGTGTTCTTGCCTGGAGAATCCCAGGGACAGGGGAGCCCAGTGGGCTGCCATCTATGGGGTCGCACAGAGTTGGACACGACTGAAGTGACTTAGCAGCAGCAGCAAGGAGACAAAAGAACTATACACAGAAAATGAAAGAAATCAAACATGACATAAACAGATGAAGAGATATTCCATGTTCCTGGGTAGGAAGAATCAATATTGTGTAAATGACTGTACTATCAAACACAATCTACAGATTCAATGTAATCACTATCAAATTACCAATGGCATTTTTCACATACTTAGAACAAAAAAAATTCACAATTCATATGGAAACACAAAAGACTTCGAATAGACAAAGCAGTCTTGAGAAAGAAGAATAGAGCTTCAGGAATCAACCTTCCTAACTTCAGACTATAGTACAAAGCTACAGTCATTAAGACAATATGGTACTGGCACAAAAGTAGAAGTGTAGACCGATGGAACAAGATAGAAATCCCATAAATAAACCCATGAACTGATGGGTACCTTTTTTTTTTTCATAAAGGAGGCAAGAATATACAATTGGCAAAGACAGACTCTTCAATAAATGGTACTGGTCAGTTACATGTAAAAGAATGAAATTAGAACACTTCCTAACACCATACATAAAGATAAACTCAAAATGGATTAAAGACCTAAATGTGTAAGCCTGAGTCAGTTCAGTTCAGTCACTTAGTCGTGTCTGATTCTTTGCAGTCCCATGAATTGCACCACCCCAAGCCTCCTTGTCCATCACCAACACCCAGAGTTCACTCAGACTTACATCCATCAAGTCAGTGATGCCATCCAGCGATCTCATCCTCTGTCATCCCCTTCTCCTCCTGCCTTCAATCCCTCCAAGCATTAGAGTCTTTTCCAATGAGTCAACTCTTCACAACTATCAAACTCTTAGAGGAAAGCATAGGCAGAACACTCAATGACATAAATTAAAGCAAGATCTTCTATGACCCACCTCCCAGGTTAATGGAGATAAATCAAAAGTAAGCAAATGGGACCTGATTAAACATACAATCTTTTGCAAAGCAATGGTAACTATAAGCAAGGTGAAAAGACAACCCTCAGACTGGGAGAAAATAATAGCAAATGAAACAACTGACAAAGGATTAATATCCAAGATATACAAGCAGCTCACACAACTCAATACCAGAAAAACATACAACCCAATCAAAAAGTGACAAAAAGACATAAGCAGATATTTTTTCAAAGAAAAGATACAGATGGCTAACAAACACATGAAAAGATGCTCAACATCACTCAAAGGAGAAGCTCAAATCAAAACTACAATAAGATATCACCTCACACCAGTCAGAATGGCCATCTTCAAAAAGTCTACAAACAATAAAGGCTGGAGAGGGTTTGGAGAAACAGGCACGCTCTTGCACTGTTGATGAGAATGTAAATTGATACATCCACTATGATAGGAGATGGTATGAAGATTCCTTAAAAATAAATTAGGAATAAAACCACCCTATGACCCAGAAATCCCACTTCTAGGCCTATATGCTGAGGAAACCAAAATTGAAAAAGATATGTGTATCCCATTGTTCATTCCAGCACTATTTACAATAGCTAGAACATGGAAGCAACCTTGATGTCCATTGACAGATGAATGGATAAAGAAGCTGTGGTCCATTTACACAGTGTAGTATTATTCATGCATAAAAAGGAACACATTTGAGTCAGTTCTAATGAGGTGGATGAACATAGAACCTATTATACAGAACGATGTAAGCCAGAAAAATAAAGATAAATATTGTATTCTAACACAAATATATGGAATCTAGAAAAGTGGTACTGAAGAATTTATTTAAGGGCAACAATGGATAAGGAGACATAGAGAATAGACTTATGGACATGGGGAGAAGGGAGGAGAGGGTGAGATATATGAAAAGTATAACATGGAAACTTACATTACCATATGTAAAATACATAGCCAATGAGAATTTGCTGTATGGCTCAGGAAACTCAAACACAGGATCTGTATCAACCTAGAGGGGTGGAATGGGGAGGGACATGGGAGGAAGTTTCAAAAGGGAGGGAAATATATATACCTATGGCTGATTTATGTTGAGGTTTAACAGAAAACAACAAAACTCTGTAAAGCAATTATCCTTTGATTAAAAAATAAATTAAAAATAAAAGAAATTCTTAGGAAAACACACTGAATTAGAAAAATGCTCCTCTTATTTTCTTTATCTTCTCTAGTTAAACATAAACAATTGACCACCAAATTCTTAACATATGAAGGAGGGGTGTCTTCCACTTGTATTAATTTGCTGCTACAGAAAACAACAAAACTCTGTAAAGCAATTATCCTTTGATTAAAAAATAAATTAAAAATAAAAGAAATTCTTAGGAAAACACACTGAATTAGAAAAATGCTCCTCTTATTTTCTTTATCTTCTCTAGTTAAACATAAACAACTGACCACCAAATTCTTAACATATGAAGGAGGGGTGTCTTCCACTTGTATTAATTTGCTGCTCTATTGTCATTTAGAGGAAATGGTTTTCATGGACTTGAGGTTTTCCATCCCTAAGAGGAGGGACTGTGCTAATTAAGCACATTTAAAATGGAAAAACATAATTCTATTTTGCCTCTGGCTTTATTTAGCCTCTAGTTACTGATGCTTGTTACATTTTATTAAGCATGAATTATACTTCTGAGTAAATTAAATCTTCTTTCCTCTCCATCATACCTGTACTCACCCAATTTACCAGGTATTAAAGTTGCATAAATTTGCAAACCAGCCAGTTGGCTTCCTGGGCATACAAGCAAATGATGGAACACCTTCCTGCAATGCTAAACCTCAGAAGAATTTAAAAGAGTCTGTGAATTTAGTGCTAAGGCTTATTTTCCAACCAAGAGCCAAATATCTAAATCATGTTCAGTGCTGTGTACCTGTCTTCTGAATGCTATTTATAGTTGTGTATATTTATCGGTTTTCCTTGGTTTAAAGCAATACGCTTTCTTTTTTCTTTATCTCTCTCCTTTCTTCCACTCTTAAACACAAAAATTGCTAGCAAAAGCCAATATGGTACATCATCAAAAAGTGCCAGTTATAAAAATTATTAACTGTCCAAACTATATCCTTACATCATTGTACCTAAACTGTACCTTCTGCTCTCTGTGGCTGTTTACTAATTCCTTTTCGTTACTGAAATTTTCTAAGGAATGTATAACAACTTAATATCATTTTCAGTGCATATGCTTTAAAAAGTCAACACATATCTAGGTACACATAATACCCTCAATTTCCTTCTTAGATTTAATACTTACTTAAAACATATATATTTATTATATACATTTCATTATATATATACATATACACACACACACACACACACATATATATATATATATATATATATATGCCTCTGCTTCCTGCCTGTAAAGTAGAAGTTGTGAACTGAGTAACTGAGATGATATATGTGGAGTCGGCACAAAACTTGGCACACAGTAAAGTTTGTACCTTACCTCAAGGTTAGATGACCATCCACCAGTAAGAACCATGTGTCAAACCTGATGATACTAGTAATGAAACTGATTTAACAAATCAAAGGTATCATTCTCTCACTTTCTCTTATCTTCTGAGACTGGCTAGGCATTAAGGATTAAAAAATGTATTTATATTCTGCAGTCTGCACTGTTCTTAGAGACACCAATTTTCCAATGCAGTAGCAGGTATTTAAGATGATATATGTAGAGTCGGCACAAAACTCGGCACACAGTAAAGTTTGTACCTTACCTCAAGGTTACATAACCATCCACCAGTAAGAACCATGTGTCAAACCTGATGATACTAGTAATGAAACTGATTTAACAAATCAAAGGTATCATTCTCTCACTTTCTCTTATCTTCTGAGACTGGCTAGGCATTAAGGATTAAAAAATGTATTTATATTCTGCAGTCTGCACTGTTCTTAGAGACACCAATTTTCCAATGCAGTAGCAGGTATTTCTCTGGAAACAGAATATGAGGGACTTTATTTGTGTTTCCTATCAGTGACATCAACTATGGCCCAAGTTTGAGCAATATCACTTTCTTACTGGCAAATACACAAGCTCAGTCAATACTTTTTATGCCTTCATTACTTACATGATTATAACTTGTATATAAATTTAGACTCTCAAAAATATTTATGACAATATTATATCTGTGAGAATTCCAAGTGTTCTCTGTCCTGTATTGTGTGGTGACCTCTCAGAGTCCATTAAGCTACATGAAAATTGTGAAATTAAGCTTCAAAAATACTGAAGATAAGTGATATATCCAATTCAATCATAGTTAACTATTTTAAAATTTTAGACTCTTAAAAAAGTTTAGGAAGAACTTATCCAAACAAGAAGCTCATAGCTGCACTATTCATAATAGCCAAGACATGGAAACAACCTAAATGTTCATTGACAGAGATGAATGGATAAAGAAGACAGGGCACATACACCCAACGGAATACTGTGTGTGCTAAGTCACTTCAATCATGTACAAGTCTTTGCAACCCTATGGACTGTAGCCCACCAGGCTCCACTGTCCATGGGATTTCCCATGCAAGAATACTGGAATGGGTTGCCATGCCCTCCTCTAAGGGATCTTCCTGACCCAGGAATTGATCCCTGTATCTCAAATTCCTCCTGTCCTGGCAGGCAATTTGTTTACCACTAGTGCCAACTGGGAAGCTCACAGTAAAATATTACTCGGCCACAAAAAGAATAATATAGTGCCATTTGCAGTAATATAAATGGACCTACAAATTATCATACTAAGTGAATTAAGTCAGAAAGAAATACCATATAATATCACTTATATGTAAATCTAAATTAGGACACAAATGAACTTATACATGAGGCAGAAACAGACTCACAAACATAGAAAACAGATGTGTGGTTGCCAAGGTGGACATGTTCTAGGGGAGGATGGATTAGGAGTTTGGGATTAGCAGATGCAATCTATTATATACAAAGTGGATAAACAACAAGGTCCGACTGTATAACACATGAAACTATATTCAATATCCTGGGATCAACTATAATGGAAAAGAACATAAAATAAGAATGTATGCATATGTATAACAATCACTTTGCTGTACAGCAGACATTAACATATTATAAAACAATTATATTTCAATAAAAATAAAATCAGAAAAACATCTCCTGTTACATAGGCACATATTCTTTTTTCTTTTACCATTCTGTGAAACAGACTCACAGACATAGAAAACAGATGTGTGGTTGCCAAGGTGGAGATGTGCTGGGGGAGGATGGATTAGGAGTTTGGGATTAGCAGATGCAAACTATTATACACAAAGTGGATAAACAACAAGGTCCTACTGTATAACACATGAAACTATATTCAATATCCTGGGATTAACTATAATGGAAAAGAACATAAAATAAGAATGTATACATATGTATAACAATCACTTTGCTGTACAGCAGACATTAACATATTATAAATCAATTATATTTCAAGAAAAATAAAATCAGAAAAACATCTCCTGTTACATAGGCACATATTATTCTTTTTTCTTCTACCATTCTGTGTTGAAAGTTCCTAATAGCTTCTTTATATTTATATAAAAATTATCAGTGAAAAAAATGACTTTGAAATAAAGTATATTTTAGAGTTTTGGCTTAATTAAGATGTTTTCTTTGAACTCTTCATTGGTAGGAGTTGGCTATGGTAGATTTCTGACAATAACAGCAGTCTCAAAAAATTCACATTATGACCCTGAAGTCCTACATATGTCTCTATACTCTCTATTGTTTGCTTTTGAATAAAAGCATAGGAGAACTGTGGTGCTAGAGATCTTAGGAGTTGGTTAGGCAGCAAGGAGATCAAACCAGTACATCCTAAAGGAAATCAACCCTGAATGTTCGTTGGAAGGACTGATGCGAAAGCTCTAATACTTTGGCCACCTGATGTGAAGAGCTGACTCACTGGAAAACAAACTGATGCTGGGAAAGATTGAAGGCAGGAGGAGAGGAAAACAAAGGATGATATGTTTGGATGGCATCACTAACTCAATGGACAGAAGTGTTAGCAAACTTTGGGAGATAATGAAGGATGGGAAAGCCTGGTGTACTACAGTCCATATGGTCACAAAGAGTCAGACACGATTTAGCTACTGAACACGACAACATAGAAGAATTATAAGAACCATTATGATGGCTTCTTTCTCTATTAGGATTTCAGCCAATAAAGACAGTAGACTCTTCCCTATTTAGTGAGGATTGAGTCACAATAAAGGAAAGAGCATTTTTTACATTTGGATGCTAGAATAATGCTTATTGTCTTAGAGGAACGTTTGACGATTAGTGGATACAGCATATAAATGAAAGTAAAAGATTGTAGGATAAGGAACGGACTTACAGATATATTTTTAAAACACTTTTAAAAATATTTATTTTATTGTTAAAAGTCTTTGTGACTATCAAGTGAGGAATTGGGTACTTATTCCTTAGAGAACTGTCTTTGAACATCAATTTTACTTCCTTCAGTTTTCTTAGCTAGTACATCACAATTGTTTCTACAGTATCCCTTCTGCTTCAAGTATCTACAAGGATCTTTTTACTATCAGGTGTCTCCAGAATAGTCTTCAACTGTAAAAAGTGAAAGTGAAAGTCAATCGGTAGTGTCCAACTCTTTGTGACCCCATGGACTTATAGTCCATGGAATTCTGCAGGTCAGAATACTGGAGTGGGTAGCCTATGCCTTCTCCAGGGGACCTTCCCAACTCAGGAATTGAACCAAGTTCTGCACTGCAGGCAATTTTTTTTTTCTTTTACTTTATTTTACTTTACAATACTGTATTGGTTTTGCCATACATCTGCCATTTTTTACCAACTGAGCTATCAGGAAGCTAAACTTTGAGACCATCAGTTTATTCTGGGTCTTAACATTTTGTTCTAGGACATTTTCAAAATGTACACTAATGAGTTGGTGATTCAGCAATGGGACTGCTTTCCATTCTATTTCTTACTTTCATTTCAAAGCTTCTATTTATAGCTAAGGTCATTCATAAAAGTGTGGAAACACTGAACTTTCTTTCGGATCTCTTGCTGCGTAATGTATAATGTTTTACCTATTGCTGAAAACTCCATGAGTTCATCATTTTCCCTCATCTCAGGATCAGAAAAATCCATTTTGGCAGGAAAGGCTTTATAAATAATTTCCCAAACAGCTTGTCAAAGAGCGTGCCTTTTCTAAACATTTCTGGTTTTTCATGAAATTAGCTCTTTCTTAGGGTCTTTCTACATTGCTTTATCTTTCCATAACTTGCCTTTCATAACATAAGAAATAATATAGACAGGTGACCTATAGATTGCCTACTATTATTCTAAAGTCCTCTGAATTGTCCCTCTTAAGTTTGAAAATTTTTAGACAATGTCTTTTGGTTAATGAAATTAGCTCTTTCTTAGGGTCTTTCTACATTGCTTTATCTTTCCATAACTTGCCTTTCATAACATAAGAAATAATATAGACAGGTGACCTATAGATTGCCTACTATTATTCTAAAGTCCTCTGAATTGTCCCTCTTAAGTTTGAAAATTTTTAGACAATGTCTTTTGGTTCATAATGAGACTAAGTTTAAAATTAAAGTGTATCTTCTTCAAAAACTTTAATGTGAAGAAGCAAGTGAACTTCAGGCTTTCTAACTGAAAGAGAAATTAAGCTTATCACTTCTTTCTATTAAGAAAGAAAGAAGGCAGAGGGTAATGGAATACTGCAGAACAGGAAAATAGTGAGGTTAAAGCCATTAGACTCAAGTTGTGACTTGGAGTATGCTAAAGTAGTAGAGTTTCAGATGTTTTGCATCTTCATGGGACTTGATAAACAATCTTAAGGAAGTGATTCTGGAATCTAAAATTTTGAAATATTCTAATAAAATATGTTCTTTTAAATACATATGTGTATCTCCTTTATTATATGTTTCCTATCAAAAGTACCCCCCAAACAGCCACTGTAATTCTAAGTGATCTTTATTTAGAATTGCCAAAGTAGCTTAGATCAGCCCAGAGAAATCGCTGGGTTTAAGTCAAGGGTCTTGAGTCGTAAGTGGTGAGAAGGCCATGACTGGATCTTACCGGAATCTCCAGGTTTGCTAACAGCTGTGTCCACAAAACATGCAGTGGAATAGTATGTTGACTAGATGAGTAAGTGTAAATGTACAGGACCCACAGAACTCCACTATGACAGTCTTCATTGAACCTCAGAAGGGAGAGGACACAATGCTGCTGCTGCTACTAAGTCGCTTCGGTCGTGTCCGATTCTGTGCAATCCCATAGATGGTAGCCCATCAGGCTCCCCCATCCTTGGGATTTTCCAGGCAATAACACTGGAGTGGGTTGCCATTTCCTTCTCCAATGCATGAA
>SJYC01024972.1:0-18205 GCA_006408675.1 Madoqua kirkii | reverse complement strand
GAAACAAAAATTCTTGTATTTATAAAGCTTATATCCTAATTGGAGGACAAAAACACAATAGGCACATAGTATGCTTAGAAACTGAGAAATGCTAGAGAGAAAAAAATGAAACTGCAATTGTAAATAATAATCTGGAAATGGTCACTAGAAGATAAGTTCTAACAAGGTAAAGAAAGCCACAGGGGTATACAGCAGGATTATTACTAAAGACATAAATGTTTAAGAACAAGTGACTTTCACAAGCCCCTGTGAAGTACAAGAGCTCCAAGTTCTCATTTTCTCAATTATACAAACAAAAAACCTTAGAATTTAATTCTATTACAAATACCAGGTAGATTTTTAAATTAAGCTCAAGATTCCAATTCCCTTATTTTATTCTCCCAGGGCAGCGAATATGAGAACGAGATCTCAATAGAACTGTCTAATAATTCTATCCCAGAACAAATCCACAGGTAAATGAATACATAAAACACAATAACACTACAATAACCATTTCAACATCTCATTTGCACATTCAAAAAGAGGATTGGTCATTACCAGATAGTTGAGTAAGGAACTAATACAGAAAAAAAAAATGCCTAAAAGAATAAAACAAATGGACAGCTATATTTCAGAATGTGCATTTTGCTATTGTTTATCCATAGTGGATCAACACCTATAGATGTTAACTGTATCCAACTGAGTGATGATGTTGAGTGCAATCATGTCCTCGTAGACTCTCTGCCTGCTGAATCTAATTCTGAGAGAGCAGTGTTGAAGTCCCAGTCTATTAATGGACTTATCTCTTTCTCCCTGCAGTTCTAACAGTTTTGACTCATGTAGTTAGACTCTTGTTAGGTACAAATCATTAAGAATTGTTATGTGTCCTAGGAGAAATGTACCCTTTGGCTAATGTGATATTATTCTTGATAAACATTCTTACTTTGAAGTCAGTTCTGTCTGAAATATAGCTAATCAGGTTTTCTTTTGATTAGTGTTGACAATGTATGTTTTCTACATCTATTTGTTGTTAATTTCATGTACCATTATGTTTAAAGTAAGCTTCTTGCAGACAACATATAACTGATTTGTTTTTTTTTTTTAATTCACTCTGATAACGTTTTAAAAATGATAAGTATAGTTGGATTACTACCAACCATATTCTTTACTGTTTTCTGTTTGTTGCCTTTGTTCTCTTGGGATAGTGTGTAATTTCCTTTGTTCTGTCTAGCCACAGCAAAAATTTGAAGTGGCGGGCCAGTTTAAATGGCAGACCAGTGCTACAGCTTGGTTACACTCAGTTTTACTTGGCAAGCAGAGGAAAATACATCTTTGAGGCATGAGGGCAAGCCGACCCAAAAGAAGCAAAGAGAGAGGTCATTTTTTTTCCTTCTCCCCCTGAGCCTGCTTTATGTAAATTGGGCTAGCCAGGAGGGCTATTTGTCTTACCAAGGTTCTCACTCCAGTCCTCAGACCTTCCTTTGTTCTATTTTCACAGGCTTTTTTCTTTCTTTGTCTTTTAGCCATCCCTATCTTGGGCTCCTTTTTCCTATTCTAACTCCCTAACATTCCCCCCTCCAGAGATGGGAGGCCCAATTATTTGGGCATAGGGGCACTGAGGTCTCTCTGGCTACTTCCTGCTGAGCTGATATGGTGAGGAGCACTGGGCCTCCTCCTCTTGCTAGTCTCAGGCCTCAGAGTCCTTATTCTGGTGTAAGAGTCCTTATACTCATCTAAAGATGAGTGATATTTTCCATGGTCAGGTGTAGTTCTATATATCTTCATTAAATTGGCACTGCATGTTGTAGCTTGTTGACCTTAGCCAGTTCAGTCCCTCAGTCGTGTCTGACTCTTTGTGACCCCATGGACTGCAGCACGCCAGGGCAGAGACAAAGCAGGTTGGACAACCGATAATACACGGGGCAATCATAGGCAGCATCAATATGGTGATAATAGGAATTAGTAGGGACATTAGCCAACTCCAAATTCCCCCCTTGCCAGAAGGATTTCCCAAAAGAGAGATTATAGACACCCCAAGAACTCCCCAACTCATTCTTTGAGATCCTGTAAGATCTGAATGTTTTTCTTAAGGACTATGAGACTTTCTTTAACTTAATGGGAGGTATATACCCAGAAACACGTCTCATTCAAGATGATTCAAGTCTCTCCTTGTTCAGGGATTAGGAGATCTATCTCCAGTCTATTTTGGAGTACAATCTCTGCCAAGCTCTGTTGATTCTTTACAGCTATCCTGAGAAATATGATCCCCAGAAACTTAATTTTGGGAGTGTTCAATAGAATGACACTCATTTGTAATTCTGAATAGGTATTTGAGATCTCCCAGGAGCTCACAGGTGTATTGAGTGTCCTTTTCTGTTTTCTTTTATGGTTTGACTCCTGAGTAGTGAATCTAGGAATTGTGTCCTGGTACCTTGACTGCTGTGGGGGTAGAAAGTATTATAGGGTAGTGGCCCTTCCATGTAGGCTGGAGTTGAGCCTTTGGGGACCCATCTTTCCAGATTTTAATTAGGACTTGAGTCCCTGGAACATACAGTGGTGTATGCTGTATTATTACAGCATTCTTTATGCTGTATTTTTTATGCTGCATTCTTTAGAATCTTCTGGGCCCTGGTTGACACCCCGCAAGTATATATCTTGTTGGAATTGCCCAAGGGCCATGGTATAAGACTGGAGGGTCTGAGCCTCTGGAGTTAGGAAGAGGTCATTGACATAAAAAAAAGGTCTCCCATATAGCATCTCATAAGGACAAAGACCAACCTGTTCCCTAGGGGCAATATGGGTGCAGAGAAGAGCTATTGGTAAAGCCTCCTTCCACCCAAGGGAGATCTTCTTGTGTTTTTTTTTTCTTTTTTCTTTTTTTATTGCTGATTTTAAGAATTGATTGGCTTTCTACTTTTCCCGAAGACTGAGGCTACAGTGGTTAATAGTCAGCTGCCTGTTGCTCTGGCTAAGCCATGAGAAATCACCATGGGAAAAAGAATAAATGCCAAATACAGCAATATAGTATAACCCCAATAAAAGTGCACTGAGTTGATTATTTGGGGCCATCATATCTTGCTAAGCTAAGGACCTTAGGATAATGTGGATCTTGGAACACCGAGTCAGCTCAAGTTCAGAACACTGCTTGTGCACGCCCTAAGATGTTTTCCCAAGGCATATGTCAATCTATGGCCTCCAGGTATGTGTTAGTCCTTGTACAAGAAAATAACAGAAATAATCAATAAAATGGAATACGTGACTGGGGGCAGAGAAGGGTGACTTCACTGAAGCACGAGAGATACTTTCTGCTTGCCAAGACATTAAATAAGTGATGTGGCTCCGAGGAACAGGACTCTTGATCCAAGAGGTCTTGAGTCCCCAGTCCAGTCCCATAGTTAAAACTTCTCTCTCTAGTTTCTTTTTCCCAAACTGTATGTCAACTACTTTCGATCCCTACCTGCTGCACTGCTGCAACATGAGGCCTCCAGGCATGATGTGGGTAATAAGCAATGCCCAATGCTTTAGAGACCTCTTGGGTGACCTTAGAAGTAAATGACGCCCCAGTAAATGATGTCCCATTGTCACTTTGTAATGACCTGGGCAGACCAAATCTCAGAATGATTTCATGAACCGTTTTTTTTTTTTTTTTTTTTAATTTTTTAACCACCTTCTCAGCTTTCTCAGTGTGGGTGGGAAAGCCTTCAATCCATCCTGTGAATGTATCTATCATGACTAATAGGTATTTATACCCTTTAGAAATTGGCATCTGGGTGATGTCCATCTGCCAGTCCTCTCCTGGTTAGGCCCCATGTCATTGGATGGGCTGGGACAGCTGGGGTCTTCGAGCTCCTTGAGGTTGTTAAATTGACAAGTGGGACAAGAAGAGACCATTTGCCTTATAGTCATTTGGAGGCCTGTTTCTCTGAAGGAACTTTCTAGTAATCTTTGGAGGGCCTTTTCCCCTAAAAGAGTGGTGGCATGTAACGAGTTAACCAACTTCCATTGAAGGTTCTCAGGCAGAAAAAGGAGTCCCTCCTTTTGGAACCACCCTATATGATCTTCTTGAAAGCCTTCCCACTTAGCTTTAAGAGTCTCACCTTCAGTATATGAAGGAGTTTCTGGCAAATCAGTCTGTGGAACTAAGGTGGCAATCCCTATTAGGTCACTGTTCTGTAATGCTGCTCTCTTAGCTGCCTGATCATCTTCTTGGTTCCCTTATGCCACTTTTGTGCTCCCTTTTTGGTGTCCTTTACAGTGGGAGACTGAAACCTCAGTGGGCAGATGGACTACATCCATGAATCTAAGAATTTGATCACCATATTTGACTGGGCACCCTTAAGTGGTCAAGTGGCCTTTTTCTTTCCAAATAGCAGTATGTGAATGTAGCACCAGAAAGGCATACATGGAGTCAGTGTAAATGGCTTCTCTTTCCTTTGCCCAGCTCTAACACTCAAGTAAGGGCTATGAGTTCAGTTAATTGGGCTTAAGTATCTGGCGGCAAAGGTTTAGCCTCTATGGTCTCAAAATTGGAGACTATTGTATATCTGGCTCTTCCTTTTTCCATCCAAGACAAAACTGCTTCCATCAGTGTACCAGATTTCCTCAGGACTGGTCAGAAGATCTTCTGACAATCCCTCTTAGGGTTTTGTCCAGTGGTCCAAGGTTACTAGTCAAGAGTGAACAGGAAGAGAGTCCTCAGGGGTAGGCAGGAGTGTGGCTGGGTTAAGAACCTCACAAAGGGATATAGTCAGGTCTAGATTTTCCATCAGCACTATCTGATGTCTGAGGATTCTTTGATCAGACAACCATAAATGACCTCTCTTATTCAGGAGTTATTTCAGTTGGTGGCTGGTAAAATTAGTTTGCCACCAAAAGAGAGTTTTAAAGCATCTTATATAAGGACTGCAATAGCTGCAAGATTTGGAAGGCAGGGAAAGATCTCTTGCCAATAAGGGAGTAGGACACTCAGGAACTAACTGAAACTAGTGGGAAACATTTGTCCATCCCAGAAACAAAGAAGTGCTTGAGTGAATCTTTTTATAATTATTTATACTGTGGCACCCAAAATGGTACAGGTTTGGGAGGAGAAGGCTCTGGAGTAGGAGGTCAGGACAAAGTAGGAACTGTGTCAACCAAGAAATTCTTGGACCTACTTGCCACATCCAGTTGCACCCTTGGCTCCAGCCCCATGATGGTTATCTGTGACAGGTGGGCTGGCTGGAGTGAGCTGTTTCAGTTCTGTTGACCCATAGTGAGGCAAGGTTTGGCACTTGACCTGGAGGCTGTTACATCCTGAAGGCAGAGTGCTGCCCAGTGTCCCAACTGATGGCATTTGTAGCAGTCATTTTAGGAGACTTGTCACAGTTTGGAGACTCTTTGGCCCAATGCCCCATCTATCTACATGTTAGACATTTGCCTCAAGCCTAGTCCTTCAAAAACTCGGGGTTTGCCATAGGGCTTCCCCAGAGAGCAGCTAGGATCTAGGCCTGCCTTATCTCTTCCCTTTTCTCCCTTTCCTGGGCCTTGGCCTCCTTCTCTTGTTCTCTGTTATAAAAAGTATTGGTGGTTGTCTAGATCATCTCATCTAAAGAGGCAGTAGAGTCCTGCTGCTGTAGTTGTTAGCTTTATCCTGATGTCTGATGCACATAAGGACAGGAATTTGTCCTTTGAAGTCACCAGTCCCTCATAAGAGTCTGAGCCCAGATTGGTAAACTTTTGGAGGGCCCCTTTTAGCCTTTCCAGAAAGTCAATGGAGTTCTCATTAGGCTCCTGAGTTATTGCTGAGACCCGGGCACAGTCCCACAAGTAATAAGCTTCCTTCTACTTTTTGAGCAGGCTTCCTTAGGGCTCAGTCTTTCTGAAGCGTATCCTACCCAGTACTGTTGCAATCTGAGAGCTGGGAGTCCCAGGGTCAGGGTGAAGATCCCCAGGCAAGCTGAAGCATGACAGCCTCCTGGGGATCAGACCCCCTGCTCAGGAATACACAGGCCAGGGTCCCAGGAGGTTGACCTGCCTCCATCTGCCTATGACCTGGTCCTTGGGAGGTTGTCATCCCTTAATCTGCATGGGCATCTGCCAGTCCTAGGGTCCAATGAGGTCAACATGCCTCAACTTCCTCAGGGATCCAATTCTTGGGAGGCACTCCAGGACTCCCTGTCCATCACCAGCTCCCAGAGTTCATTCAAACTCATGTCCATCGAGTTGGTGATGCCATCCAGCCATCTCATCCTCTGTCGTCCCCCTCTCCTCCTGCCCCCAATCCCTCCCAGCATCAGAGTTTTTTCCAATGAGTCAACTCCTAGCATAAGGTTGCCAAAGTATTTGAGTTTCATCTTTAGCATCAATCCTTCCAATGAACACCCAGGACTGAGTTCCTTTAGAATGAACTGGTTTGATCTCTTTGAAGTCCAAGGGACTCTCAAGAGTCTTCTCCAACACCACAGTTCAAAAGCATCAATTTTTCAGTGCTCAGCTTTCTTCACAGTCTAACTCTCCCATTCATACATGATCCCTGGAAAAACCATAACCTTGAACAGATGTAACTCTGCTGGCAAAGTAATATCTCTGCTTTTTAATAGGCTATCTATGTTGTTCATAACTTTTTTCCCAAGGAGTAAGTGTCTTTTAATTTCATGGCTGCAATCACCATCTGCAGTTATTTTGGAGCCCCCCCAAAATGAAGTCTCACACTGTTTCTACTGTTTCCTCATCTATTTCCCATAAAGTGATGGGACTGGATGCCATGATCTTCATTTTCTGAATGTTGAGCTTTAAGCCAACTTTTTCACTCTCCTCTTTCACTTTCATCAAGAGGCTTTTCAGTTCCTCTGAAAAGGGTGGTGTCATCTGCATGTTAGAGGTTATTGACATTTCTCCCAGCAATCTTGATTCCAGCTTGTACTTCTTCCAGTGCAGTATTTCTCATGATGTACTCTGCATAAAAGTTAAATAAGCAGAGTGACAATATATAGCCTTGACATACTCCTTTTCCTAGTTGGAAACAGTCTGTTGTTCCATGACCAGTTCTAACTCTTGCTTCCTGACCTGCATATAGGTTTCTCAAGAGGCTGGTCAGTAGTCTGGTATTCCCGTCCCTTTCAGAATTTTCCACAGTTTATTGTGATCCACACAGTTAAAGGCATAGCCAATAAAGCAGAAATAGATGTTTATTCTGGAACTCTCTTGCTTTTTCCATGATCCAGTAGGTGTTAACAATTTGATCTGGTTCCTCTGCCTTTTCTAATACCAGCTTGAACATCTGGAAGTTCACGGTTCACGTATTGCTGAAGCCTGGCTTGGAGAATTTTGAGCATTACTTTACTAGCCTGTGAAATGAGTGCAATTGTGCATTAGTTTGAGCATTCTTTGGCATTGCCTTTCTTGGGGATTGGAATGAAAACTGACCTTTTCCAGCCCTGTGGCCACTGCTGATTTTTCCAAGTTTCCTGGAATACTGAGTGTAGCACTTTTACAGTATCATCTTTCAGATTTTGAAATAGCTCAATTGGATCCCATCACATCTACTAGCTTTGTTCATAATGATGCTTCCTAAGGACCACTTCACTTCACATTCCAGGATGTCTGGCTCTAGGTGAGTGATCACACCATCATGATTATCTTGGTCATGCAGATCTTTTTTATACAGTTCTGTGTGTTCTTGCCACCTCTTCTTAATATCTTCTGCTTCTGTTAGGTCCATACCATTTCTGTCCTTTATCGAGCCCATCTTTGTTGTGTGTGTGTGTGTGTGTGTGTGTGTGTGTGTGTTTTCCCATTATTTCTTTGCATTGATCACTGAGGAAGTCTTTCTTATCTCTCCTTGCTATTCTTTGGAATTGCATTCAGATGTTTATATCTTTCCTTTTCTCCTTTACTTTTTGCTTCTCTTCTTTACACAGCTATTTGTAAGGCCTCCACAGACAGCCATTTTGCTTTTTTGCATTTCTTTTCCATGGGGATGGTCTTGATCTGTGCTACCTGTACAATGTCTCTAACCTCCATCCATAGTTCATCAAGCACTCTATCTATCAGATTAGTCCGTTAAATCAATTTCTCACTTCCAAGGTATAATCATAAGGGATTTGATTTAGGTCATATCTGAACGGTCTAGCAGTTTTCCCTACTTTCTGCATTTTAAGTCTGAATTTGGCAATAAGGAGTTCACGATCTGAGCCACAGTCAGCTCCTGGTCTTGTTTTTGCTGACTGTATAGAGCTTCTTCATCTTTGGCTGAAAATAATATAAGCAATCTCATATCAGTGTTGACCATCTGGTGATGTCCATGTGTAGAGTCTTCTCTTGTCTTGTTGGAAGAGGGTGTTTGCTACGGCCAGTGTGTTTTCTTGGCAAAACTCTATAAGTCTTTTACCTGCTTCATGCCATATTCCAAGGCCAAATTTGCCTGTTATTCCAGGTGTTACTTGACTTCCTACTTTTGCATTCCAGTCCCCTGTAATGAAAAGGATATCTTTTTAGGGTGTAGTTCTAAAAGGTCTTGTAGGTCTCTATAGAACCATTCAACCTCAGCTTCTTCAGCATTACTGGTTTGGACATACACTTGGATTACTGTGATACTGAATGGATTGCCTTGGAAATGAACAGAGATCATTCTGTCGTTTTTGAGATTGCATCCAATTACTGCATTTCAGACTCTCTTGTTGACTATGATGGCTACTCCATTTTTTCTAAGGGATTCTTGCCCACAGAAGTAGATAAAATGGACATCTGAGTTAAATTCACCCATTCCAGTTCATTTTTGTTCACTGATCCTTAGACTGTCAATGTTCACTCTTGCCATATCTTGTTTGACCAATTCCTTGATTCATGGACCTGACATTCCAGGTTCCTATGCAATATTGCTCTTTATAGCACTGGACCTTGCTTCTATCACCAGTCACACCCACAACTTGGTATTGTTTTTGCTTTGGCGCCATCCCTTCCTTCTTTCTGGAGTTATTTCTCCACTAAACTCCAGTAGCATTTGGGCACCTACCAACCCAGGGAGTTCCTCTTTCAGTATCCTATCATTTTGTCTTTTCATACTGTTCATGGGGTTCTCAAGGCAAGAATACTGAAGTGGTTTGCCATTCCCTTCTCCAGTGGACCATATTCTGTCAGACCTTTCCTCCATGACCTGCCCATCTTGGGCTGCACCACACAGCATGGCTTAGTTTCACTGAGTTAGACAAGGCTGTGTGATCAGATTGACTAGTTTTCTGTGGTTATGGTTTCAGTGTGTCTGCCCTCTGATGCCCTCTCACAACACCTACCATCTTACTTGGGTTTCTCTTACCTTGGACTCGGGGTATCTCTTCACGGCTGCTCCAGCAAAGGGCAACCGCTACTCCTTACCTTGGATGAAGACTATCTCCTCATGGCTGCCCCTCCTGACCTTGAATGTGGAGTAGCTCCTCTTGGTCCTCCTGTGCCTGTGCAGCCACTGCTCCTTGGACTTGGTTTCTCTCTAAGGAAGGAAGGAAGGAAGGAAGGAAAGTGAAGTCGCTCAGTCGTGTCCGACTCTTTGCAACCCTGTGGACTGTAACCTACTAGGCTTCTCTATCCATGGAATTCTCCGGGTAAGAATACTGGAGTGGATTGCCAGTTCCTTTTCCAGGGGATCTTCCCAACCCAGGGATTGAACCTGGGTCTCATGCATTGGAGGCAGACGCTCTAACCTCTGAGCCACCAGGGACGACTGGCTTCTCTCTAAAATGAACAAATTCACCTCTTACCTATATCTGTGTCTCTCACTGAATTTTTTTGCAATGAGACATCAGGAGCTTGAGCTTCATTAATTTCTAAGACCTGGGACTCTGGGTTTTGACTGGGCTCAAATCCTAGTCAAATACAACTGAGTGACTAAGCATAGCACGGAGTACCTGCCATATAAGTTTGAGTCCCAATCTTATGTAAATAGTTTCAAACACAGCTTTGAGAAATGGAAAGATGATGACCTGCCAAATACGTTGTAAGCAGTGGCTTAGGTTGAGAGAGGAGCTGAAGGACAGAAGAAAAAAGAGTGGGAAAAAACATGCTAAGGAATCCCCTTCATAACCTGCTGGAAATTTTGCTAAATACCTTACCTGTGCTCACAGTTTTCATTGGCCTGATCCTTTGTACAAAGAAAATTAAGGATAGAAGAACGGTCACCCACTTGGGCAACAGCTACTAAGGCATAGCAGATAGAAGAACCTTTGGGACACACTGGGGAGTAGCTCCTGCCAGAGTCCCTCAATTGCATCCATTGCTGCTTGCCTGTTCTCACGTGGTTAGAGGAAACAAGACATGATAGACTGTAAAGGAATTAAGATTTTTAGCCATATATCCTTCTAGCCATAGGGGCGAGGACCTCCTACCTTAACCGGAGGTCTTATGGAATCTGAGACTGAGCTGCAAGAGCTTTCTGCCAAGTTTTTTATTTGTTTGTTTGTTTGTTTTTAGCTGCCACAGTTTTCAGCACACTGGGCTTCTTGTCACATCCACTGCACTGGGTTTTCTTCATGTTCAGCTTCCACTGTAGGTCCTTTCACCAAGTTGAGCCTCTGATATGTTTGGCCTCCGCCTCATGGGGACCAAGCCAAGATTGTTTCAGCCGGGTTAAAACTGAGAAATGACACCGACGATGTCAGAGAAATGTGTAATTTCCTCAGTTCTGTCTCGCTGCAGCAAAAATTGAAGTGCTGGACCAGTGTTAAAGCTCTGTTACAGCTCAATTTCAATGGCAGACCAGTGTTATGACTTGGTTACAGCTCAGTTTAAATGTTGGACCAGTGTTCCGGCTCAGTTCCAGCTCAGTTTTATTTGGCAAACAAAGGAAAATACATTCTCATGGCATGAGGGTTGACTTACTCAAAAGAAGAAAAGAGAAGAGAGAGGCTCAATTTTTGGCTCCTCTTTTTATATTTTTTGTCTCCTCCCCTGAGCATGTCCTATGTATATTTGGCTAGCCAGGTGTTTGTTACACCTGAGGTTCTCACTCTGGTTCTTGGACCCTGTTCTGTTGTATTTTCACGGGGTTTTTCCTTTCTTTGTAATTTAGCCACCACTACCTTGGACTCTTTTTTTCCCTATTCTAACTACTTAACTATTCTTTGTATTTGACATTATTCTTTCTTCCTTTTGTGGTTTTAAATATTTTATGATTCCATTCTTTATTTCTTGGTATATTAGTCATTTAAAAAGAAAAGCAAAAGACACTTTTTTAGTGGTTGCCCTTGAGTTTGCTATATACACTTACAACTAATGCAATCCAAATTCAGTTCAGTTCAGTTCAACTCAGTAACTCAGTCGTGTCCGACTCTTTGTGACCCCATGAATTACAGCATTCCAGGCCTCCCTGTCTATCACCAAATCCCAGAGTTCACTCAGACTCACGTCCATCGAGTCAGTGACGCCATCCAGCCATCTCATCCTTGGTCGTCCCCTTCTCCTCCTGCCTCCAATCCCTCCTAGCATCAAAGTCTTTTCCAGTGAATCAAATTACAGGATACTGATTCAGGAATAGTGAGGATATGTTTCAGTGATAAATAATCCTAATTCCTCTTTCCATCCTCTAGATCGTTTATTTCATATATATATAAACGTGATTAAACATCAGTCTTTTATTGAGGATCTGCCTCTGGACTCTGAGCCATAAGTATTTTTTTCCCTGTCTCTTGTCAACTACAAATTGGCATTTCCAAACTACCTCTGCAAGGATTAAATAAATCATGCACAGATGCAGCTGCTGATTTTCAACACTTTCTGAAATAAGTTCAGAGTGGAGAGCAGAAATGAGGCACTCTGTGCTCAGAGGAGGTGGGAGAACAGACAGGACAGGTCTCCAGATAAGTTAGATAATTTCAGGAGCTGTTTTTATGAGCCCAATTATTATACCTCCCCATATCTGGAATAATACTAAAATATTTCATGGTGATGATGGTTCCTTGTTACTAGCAAAAGCTTCAAAAGACAACCAGAAACCTGGAAAAATATGTGCTTGATTGCATGTATTTCCTCTTCACCAAATTCTCATATATACTGACCTTCTCCTGACTTATTTGGAGTAGCTTTCTCAGAGCTATCTGAGGTGCAGTCCCCTGGGCTGCAGTCCTCATTTTGCCCCAAATAAAACTTAACTTGCAACTCTCATGTTGTGCATCTTTTATTTATTTTTTTTAATTTTTACTTTATTTTGCTTTATAATACTGTATTGGTTTGCCATATATTGACAGGAATCAGCCACAGGTGTACATGAGTTCCCAATCCTGAACCCCTCTCCCACCTCCCACCCCATATCATCTCTCTGGATCATCCCCGTGCACCAGCCCCAATCATCCGGTATCCTGTATCAAACATAGACTGGTGATTCATTTCTTACATGACAGTATACATGTTTCAATGCCATTCTCCCAAATCATCCCACCCTCTCCCTCTCCCTCTCCCACAGAGTCCAAAAGTATGTTCTACACATCTGTGTCTCTTTTGCTGTCTTGCTTACAGGGTTATCAAATTCCATATATATGTGTTAGTATACTGTATTGGTGTTTCTCTTTCTAGCTTACTTCACTCTGTATAATCAGCTCCAATTTCATCCACCTCATTAGAACTGATTCAAATCTATTCTTTTTAATGGCTGAGTAATACTCCATTGTGTATATGTACCACTGCTTTCTTATCCATTCATCTGCTGATGGACATCTGGGTTGTTTCCATGTCCTGGCAATTTTAAATAGTGCTGCGATGAACATTGAGGTACACGTGTCTCTTTCAATTCTGGTTTCCTTGGTGTGTATGCCCAGCAGTGGGATTGCTGGATCATAAGGCAGTTCTATTTACAATTTTTTAAGGAATCTCCACACTGTTCTCCATAGTGGCTGTACTAGTTTACATTCCCACCCATAGTGTAAGAGGGTTCCCTTTTCTCCACACCCTCTCCAGCATTTATCACTTGTAGACTTTTGGATCGCAACAATTCTGACTGCTGTGAAATGATACCTCATTGTGGATTTGATTTGCATTTCTCTGATAATGAGTGATGTTGAGCATCTTTTCATGTGTTTGTTAGCTGTCCATATATCTTCTTTGGAGAAATGTCTATTTAGTTCTTTGGCTTATTTTTTGATTGGGTCATTTATTTTTTCTGGAATTGAGCTACATAAGTTCCTTGTATATTTTTGAGATTAGTTGTTTGTCGATTTCTTCATTTGCTATTATTTTCTCCCATTCTGAAGGCTGTATTTTCACCTTGCTTATATTTTCCTTTGTTGTGAAGAAGTTTTTAATTTTAATTAGATCCCATTTGTTTATTTTTGCTTTTAGTTCCAGTATTCTTGGAGGTGGATCATAGAGGATCCTGCTGTGATTTATGTTGGAGAGTTTTGCCTATGTTCTCCTCTAGGAGTTTTATAGTATCTGTTCTTACATTTAGATCTTTAATTCATTTTGAGTTTATTTTTGTGTATGGTATTAGAATGTGATCTAGTTTCATTCTTTTACAAGTGGTTGACCAGTTTTCCAAGCACCACTTGTTAAAAAGATTGTCTTTAATCCAGTGTATATTCTTGCCTCCTTTGTCGAAGATAAGGTGTCCATAGGTGTGTGGATTTATCGCTTGGCTTTCTATTTTGTTCCATTGATCTATATTTCTGTCTTTGTGCCAGTACCATACTGTCTTGATAACAGTGGCTTTGTAGTAGAGCTTGAAGTAAGGCAGGTTGATTCCTCCAGTTCCATTCTTCTTTCTCAAGATTGCTTTGGCTATTCAAGGTCCTTTGTATTTCCATATAAATTGTGAAATTATTTGTTCTAGTTCTGTGAAAAATACCACTGGTAGCTTGATAGGTATTGCATTGAATCTATAGATCTCTTTGGGTAGTATACTCATTTTCACTACATTGATTCTTCTGATCCATGAACATGGTATCTTTTTCCTCTTTGATTTCTTTCATCAGTGTTTTATAATTTTCTATATATAGGTCTTTAGTTTCTTTAGGTAGATATATTCCTAAGTATTTTATTCTTTTCATTGCAATGGTGAATGGAATTGTTTCCTTAATTTCTTTTTCTACTTTCTCATTATTAGTGTATAGGAATGCAAGGGACTTCTGTATGTTGATTTTATATCCTGCAACTTTTCTATATTCATTGATTAGCTCTAGTAATTTTCTGGTAGAGTCTTTAGGGTTTTCCATGTAAAGGATTATGTCATCTACAAACAGTGAGAATTTTACTTCTTCTTTTCCAATTTCAATTCCTTTTATTTCTTTTTCTGCTCTGATTACTGTGGCCAAAACTTTCAGAACTATGTTGAATAGTAGCAGTGAAAGTGGGCACCTTTGTCTTTTTCCTGGCTTTAGGAGAAATGCTCTCAATTTTTCACCATTGAGGATAATGTTTGCTGTGGGTTTGTCATATATAGCTTTTATTATGTTGAGGTATGTTCCTTCTATTCCTGCTTTCTGGAGAGTTTTTATCATAAATGGATGTTGAGTTTTGTCAAAGGCCTTCTCTGCATCTATTGAGATAATCATATGGCTTTTATTTTTCACTTTGTTAATGTGGTGAATTACATTGATAGATTTGTGGATATTTAAGAATCCTTGTATCCCTGGGATAAAGCCTACTTGGTCAGGGTATATGATCTTTTTAATGTGTTGTTGGATTCCGATTGCTAGAATTTTGTTAAGGATTTTTACATCTATGTTCATTAGTGATATTGGCCTGTAGTGTTCTTTTTTTGTGGCATTTTGTCAGGTTTTGCTATTAAGGTGATGAGTGCCTCATAGAATGAGTTTGGGAGTTTACCTTCCTCTGTAATATTCTGTAAGAGTTTGAGTAGGATAGGTGTTAGCTCTTCTTGAAATTTTTGGTAGAATTCAGCTGTGAAGCCATCTGGACCTTTTTCTTTTGTTTGCTGGAAGATTTCTCATTACAGTTTCAATTTCTGTACGTGTGATGTGTCTGTTAAGATTTTCTATTTCTTCCTGGTTAAATTTTGGAAAGTTGTACTTTTCTAAGAATTTGTCCATTTCTTCCACGTTGCCCATTTTATTGGCATACAGTTGCTGATAGTAGTCTCTTATGATCCTTTGTATTTCTGTGTTGTCTGTTGTGATCTCTCCATTTTCATTTCTAATTTTATTGATTTGATTTTTCTCCCTTTGTTTTTTGATGAGTCTGGCTAATGGTTTGTCAATTTTATTTATCCTTTCAAATAACCAGGTTTTGGCTTTGTTAATTTTTGCTATGGTCTTTTTTGTTTCTTGGATACAAAAACAAGACCCCTACATATGCTGCCTACAAGAGACCCACCTCAAAACAAGGGACACATACAGACTGAAAGTGAAGGGCTGGAAAAAGATATTCCATGCAAATAGAGACCAAAAGAAACCTGGAGTAGCAATACTCATATCCAATAAAATGGACTTTAAAACAAAGGCTGTGAAAAGAGACAAAGAAGGCCACTACATAATGATCAAAGGATCAATCCAAGAAGAAGATATAACAATTATAAATATATATGCACCCAACATAGGAGCACTGCAATATGTAAGACAAATGCTAACAAGCATGAAAGGATTCTGTAAGGAACGGTTGTCTCTTCTCTCATATTATTTTTAAGTTTGCTGGGTTTTATTTTGCCACGTTGGCTCTATGTTGTAGTTCGTAGACCTTCTCTTTGCAAAGAATGTTCTCTCTAGTTGGTGTTTGAGGGTTTTATTTGCCCCAGGTCATGTGGGATCTTATTTCCCTGACCAATGATTGAATCCATGTCCACTGTATTGGAAGGTAGATTCTTAACCACTAGACCACTAGGGAAGTCTGTATTTGATCATTTATTTATATCAATATGGACTCACATGGATTAGTTTATACTTTGGGTTTTATCTTATCATCTAGGACTCTGTTATTCATTTTGTGTGTTGAATTGTTTCCAGTTTGACCATTTGGGTCTTCTTAGGCTTTCTCCTTTGAATTTGAGGCCCGTCTTATCTTGTTTGTGCCAACAAACTGCTTTCCTAGTGTGGAAGGTTGAGTTTGGCTCTTGAGTGAGTTTTCACACATCACGTACCATCTCTGGTGGACCCAGCGTCCTAGGCCTTAGAACTCCCATCCTCAGTGGTTGCAGTAAGGTCCAGGGCTCAATTCTTATCTCCATGACTTAAACTTGGGGAAAAAGGAAGGATTCTTAAAGACCTTTCTTCTACCTGATAGTGGTGTAGACCTGTCCTTGGCCGTCCTGTGAGTCCATCTGCTCAGTTTGGGAGAGTGCTGCCCTCAGAGCCAGGAAAGTTTTGGGGGAAGGATGACCCAGAAAACAGATGATGGTTGGGGCCCAGAAAAGAGCATTTGGCTCCAAATGGAGTTACTTAGAAATGTCAGCTCCAAACTTGGTCTTTGGCAAAGATACTCCCACATGTTCTCCAGGGCTCTGCTCTCAGAGTAGGAAGGGCTTCCAGCGTAAACACCCCAAGGGCCTAGGGAGCCATCTGTGCCAGGAGGCTGGCCACAACTCTAGGGAGCGCCATGAGCTGAGCTTGGGGAGCTAGTTGTTTATAAAGTGACAGAAACCCTGCCCTAAGCAGAGCACTCCCGCCGCCGCCACGATGAAGGGAGCACTGCTTGTGCTGGCCTTGCTTGTGACCAGAGAGCTGACCTTCAAGACGACTGAGGGTAGGAAGGAGGGTCCAGATGGCCCTCCTGATCCTTGCCCCATGTTGTCTCACTGTATCCTTCCCTGTCTTGTCCAAGCTGCTTTGAGGGGCAGATTCTGAGGGCAGCTAGAAGATCAGTGCCCAGGAGTCCTGCACAAACCCTTTGAGGCTTTCAGTCTTTGAATGGAGCAGGTTATGTAGAGCTGAAATGGTCATTAACTGTGCACACCCTGGGATGTTGTTGTGGATACTCGTGTTCACTGGAAAAAGGAAAGGAGGCTGATATGCCTGGGGCAGTGGTCAAGGGCAGCGGGGTCTCCAGGCAAAGCCCTTCTTGCTGCTCCCTCTCCTGGAAGTGCCTCATAGGGAAGGATTTCTGTCTGGGATGTAAACAGTCCCGGGAGAGGGTGTGTCTCTGTGGGAGGTGAGTCCAGAAGCTTTGGATGTGTGAGTTCCTATTAAGTGGTGGGAAAGCCTCCTGCTCTGATTAAATTTTGATGTGGTTTTTCTGTCTTGCCTTCAGTGGAAGCCTGCCCTGTTTTTTATGAAATGCAGATCATTGTGAACTTTGTACTACCAAGGGCAGCATTAAATGAAACCTTTGATTCGGTCAGTGCTACAGATGAGGAAAAAGCAGCCTTTGGAAAAATCCAGGATTGCTTCATTGAAGTAGGACATCAGAACAGGGTTAATCATCTGATATTTAAGGTAATTAACCTTTACCCGCACCCACTCTGAGAACTCACATGCAGCATAGTGCAATATGCCACATGGTAATACATCATGCAGTCATGCGATATGTGACAGAGAAGAGCTCTAAACGAAGAAGTATATAAACCTTTGCTCCAACCTGCAGTACCTGTAATATGCAAGTGCAGTCCACCTGCACTTCCAGCCTCTGGTTACAGAATATGTCCATATCATGTCCATTAACTCACACAGAATAGAGAACTAATATCAATGCAATATCCCAAATGTATTGTCGTGATTTTTTCCCCTCCATGAAAGGAACTAGCATTGAAGGAGTAGCATTTTAATCTTTGGCAGGAAATGCAGCATTCAGCTCACCTACCTGTAGGATTCGTCAGTTCTACTTTAGGAATACTGAAAAGGAGGCCCTGCCTTTAGAGTCTCTTTTCAGCATGGGACTCCCTGGCTATGTAAGGTTTCTGGCCTGTGGTCACATCACCTCCTTTTGTTCCCACTCTGGCTCAGAGCCCCATTTCCATGGACATGGCCTCAGTGCCTACAAGCGAGAATTTCCACTGTGGTATTTTGATGCCTGAGGCACCTTCTAGGTACCTGCAGCTGCTCACCTGGGCTAGAAATGTATCTCTTGAAGAACCATCTTTTTTTGTTTTTGTTGTTTTTCTTGATATAATATTGGAGATCTTAAATAGTCTGTCTTAGCACATTTTCCTTAAATTGTTGATTGTTCAAAATGAGAGGATTTCCAAGAACCAAAGTTTCTAGTACTAACAGAAGCACACAGGGCCCCAGGGCTAGTTTTTGAAACCTGCATGCACATTCTGTGCACCCAGTGCACCTGGCAGAGAGGCTCAGGTGCAGAATATGTGACCCCAACCCAGACT
>SJYC01024970.1:0-32470 GCA_006408675.1 Madoqua kirkii | reverse complement strand
GTTATTAAAGTTTAACTTTAATGAATAAATAGTCTAATTTTCTGACTTCAAGACTTTTTCATGTAAGTAAAAAAGATAAATCTGAGGGTTAACATTAAATACAGGAAAAGTATTTGTCATTTAATTATGATTAATATTTTAATATCAATATTTTTATAATTGGCAGGAATGGAACTAAGTTTAAAAATAATTCTTTTACATAGGTATACTATTTAATTTTACATTTTTTTAGAACTTTTCATCAAAAGTAATAAAAAATACATTAACTTCAGGTTGCTTTTGTGTTCCTCTTGTTTACCAAAATTACCTTACTGCCCAAAGAAATTGAATTACCCATCCATCTGAATAAGTTAATCAGAGAATAGAACTGAGTTAATCAAATGAACAGTGGCATAGTACTATCTAAAGACAATATGCTCAGATGCAGAATTGCTTTTGAAAAAGAAGGTAATTAAAACTGAATACTTTTAGGTGACTGAAAGAATAAGGAAGAACAAAATAATCTGAGCAGAGTTTCACTCTACGTGGAGAAGGACTCTGTATTTCAAACATTTTCAGTCTTACACAGCAATGCAATATCAGAGGAGAAACTTTACCCTCATTTTTGTGTTTTCTTTCCCACCTTGTAATATGGTTTGGTGAAATAAGTGTTCAGCATTACCTAAGGTGGAATACAGACTCAAAGATTTTATTTTTTCTTACTGTATTCATTCAACAATGGGTGCAGGTTTCCCTTGTAGCAATGGGTAAAGAATCTGCCTGCAAAGCAAGAGACCTGAGTTCAGTCTCTGGGTCAGGAAGATCCCTGGCGAAGGAAATGGCAACTCACTCCAGTATTCTTGCCTGGAGAATCCCATGGACAGAGGAGCCTGGTGGGCTGCAGTCCAGGGGGTTCCAAACAATCGGACACAACTTAGCTAAAAGTTTTCAAATTTTACATAGATTTGTGAGAAAATCAGTATTTAGTTCTGCATAATCCATACTATTAAAACATTTTAAATGCAAAGGAATATTTATAATTAACACATCTGTTGTAAGCTGCTAGTTTAGTTCTGAAGTTAAAACACTTAACAACAACAACAACAAAAAAAAAACTTGAGAAGTGGCTATATAGATATGTACAATGACAGACCTCATCTGTTGTTAAGATTAGGTCTTTAAATTTAATGCTCAATGGCATTTTCATTTCAATTTAATAGGTAAAAAAAGAGTAGTTTGTTTCCACTATATCCATGAAGAAAATTTAAAAGAAAAAGCCAAACTGTATGAATTATGAATAATTCCATTCTTTTAATACAAAAATAAGTTGTTGTTGGTTTTTTTCCCTGGCTGACTCTGAACTTTCTCATGCTTTCAGCTATTTCTTATATTAAAGTGATCTTGACTGTTATATTCTCTCCTGAATTCCAAAGCCAAAAATGGACTACACAATTGAAACTTAAATTCAACAGGCATAAGTGAAAAATTAGGACTCCAGAGCTTCACTGTGATTATAGCCCATTTCACTATTCTTTTTTTTTTTTTTTCTTTTAAGAATCAAACAAAATCTAAATATCTAGTAAACTACAGTAAAAATCTGGAAGTTTCTCAGTTAAAGCCTCTGGAACAATTTTGTAGCCAGGTCCCTTTGCAAAAACTGGAGAAACCTCCACCCAAAAGTTGGTTTGAATGTCGAGACAGATGATACACACACACTCCAAGAAAGTATGAAAAAATTTATTACTTACATAATGGAGGTCTCTGAGATAGTGAATAAAGTCACTCAGTCGTGTCTGATTCTTTGCGACCCATGGACTGTGCTCCTCCATTCATGAGATTCTCCAGGCAAGAATGCTGGAGTGGGTTGCCATTTCCTTCTCCAGGGGAATCTTCCCGACCCAGGGATTGAACCCAGGTCTATCCTGCATTGCAGGCAGGTGCGTTAACCTCTGCACCACCAGGAAAACACCTCTGGGATAAGCAGAGCAGTCACCAACAGGCCAGAGAAGGCTGGAGGGAGCCAGGAAAGTGAGCTGGATTGAGGCCTTTATTGCGGAGGCAAGGCTGGAAGGCAGGAAATCGGCTGACTTGAATCCTCTGTTAGTGCTAAAGAGGGAACACCGGGGCTTCCTTTACATAGGCCCCAGGTGAGAGGCACTGGAAAAGTCTGGTTTGATGTTCAGGAGCTGTTTGTTTGTTTGTTTGTTTTGTTTTTTCAGTTGAAATGGTGGACAAGCCCCTGTGTCCTTGTCTTTTGATGTAAAATACTGACTCCAGAGTTAATGACTGGGAAATGCCAAGATGTAGAAACAAAGAATAGCTGTTGGGCTGGGAACTGGGAACAATTTAGACTATAATTGTCCCACGTGGCAGAATCACCAAACTCCCAGTTCCCTGAAAGATACAAATAAAGGCCTGGCTCCTGAACTGTGTTTTCCCAGGAAGCAGACCTCTGCTGACAGCAAGAACATAAACTGTAGACTGGTTGAAACCAGGAGGTTGATGATGCTTGAAAATTTCACCTTGATGCCAACCAATCCAAGAATTGTCCAGGAGCTGATCACACCCCACTTATTGAAGACTATAAAAATCCTCACTACCCATTTCAGGGTGGGTCACACAGTCTTGAGGGCATCAACCTCATGTGGACCCCTTGGCCTGGCAAAGCAATAACAGCTACTCTTTTCTACTTCATCCAAAATTCTGTCTCCATGTTTCTATTAGACACCAGTGAACAGAGGCCGAGTTTCAGCAACAGAGTCAAACATCAAAGTATTACAAATATCATTCATACATTCATCAAATTGGTCTTCCAATGTGACCCCCAAAATTTTTCTGCTTTTCTTCACTCTCAACTCCTGCTACCCCTTTTTTAGATTTAAATGTTACATCTTTGTCTGAACCTCTCTAATTGGATGTTGACTTATCATATTACTATAATCTTGTATTCAAATTCTATTCTTCATACGTATAATTTCTAGAACACAGCAAAAATTACACCTACCTTCCCACAGCATTCTCTGCTACTTCAATAATACTAAAGTATATTTTTACTATGACACATGCAATATACTGATCTGTTTATTTTGTATCTAACCATCAATTCGTCTACTTCAATAAGCCCTTTAAATTGGAGTCATGTCTACTAATTATTGTATCATGTTAATCACCTGTGTGTGGCACATGGCATGGCAATGACAACTGCTGAAAATTTCAACTTTTGGGCCCAAGATTGTGAAGATCCAAACCATCACTGGAAGCCCCCTATCCACAGAATTACTTTTCTGAGTTACAGTCAGAAATACGTGACTTAGAATTAGATCAAATACTTAGCTTTATTTCAACTAATAAAATTAGTTAAAAATTAGATAAAATCTCAAGTATTTCAAAACATATCTTTTGTAGTCTTTATGTAATTTCAAGCATACCTCTCTACATATTGATAAGCAGGTAATAAAGTAAATTACACCAGCTCATTCCTCCAGAGCGTGTCTGGTAGCCTTTTAGCACTGCATACTCATTGGAAAGAATTTCAAGAGCAAAAAAGGCCATTTTGTATTTGCATAAAAATAAAATTAAACTGCATTTGCATAGAAACTCATTAATGGCCATGATACTGTATTCTAAAATTTCAGCAAATAACAGCATATGAATGAAAAATTTTAACTTTTCAACATAATCGTATGAAATGGCAATTTGGGGCAGGGGAAACTATATATATATTCTTTTTTCCAGCACATAATGCATTTGAATCTTTTATTCAGCTGCATATACAGTACTGAATTTTTTAAAATAACTAAACAAAATCTTGAATATAAGTTCATTATTATTTTCTATTATGTTAAAGGGGAGAGAGTGAAATATTACAGAGTATTTGAATTTTTTTTTTCAGTCTTCTCACATTGGATGGTAATACTTTTAGCGTATTCTCAATATATTTAACAAAAGAATTCACATCACTGATATTTGGGAGATATTTCATACCTAGACAAAAAAAATGCATCTTTAGCAAGATATAATTTTGCTCCCCAATCTGATACTTCAGTTCAGTTTAGTCACTCAGTCATGTCTGACTCTTTGCGACCTCATGGACTGCAGCATGCCAGGCTTCCCTGTCCATCACCAGCTTCCGAAGTTTGCTCAAACTTATGTCCATTGAGTCAATTTGTTCCTTGATATTCTCCAAAAATGACAAAGCCATACAGAATAAAGATTAGGACTCAAATATCTCTGCCTGCATTTGTGAGTAATCAATGTATAGAATAAAACAGGTAAGATCGCTCAGTGATTTGAATATAAACAAATAACTGTAGCTGTTATATGTCTAATGTTATTATTAATAATTTGTTATCAATAATAAACTACAAATTGTGCAACAAAATACATTAAATTACTAAACATCTTTTAAAATTATTTGTTTGCATGCAGTTTTACATGATGAGAGATAAAATGTAATTTAAACACAGCACAATGATCCTCATATGTGTACCTTCATAAATGCTTCATAAATGTGGAAATTAAATTTAAATCTTCATGCTTACATGTGTAGAAAGGTGCTTTGTGTACATATCTCTGCCTACCTAAGATAATTTTCAGAGTTCAAAATGAAAGAAAAAAAAAAAAAACAGAAATAAACAGTCTAATTGACCTACCCAAAATTCTGAATTTGCCATATGCACAAACTTTAATTCGTAAAAACTATGTACATAATTATTATCAAGATATACTGATCTTGATTTCATAATTAAGTTGATTAGACCAGTAACATGATTAATAGTAGTTTCTTCAAAGGCACTTCTTAAAAATAATGTCCATTTTGTAATTGTGAATCCATATAGAAAACGGTTTTTTAAGATCAGGACACACTATATGCTTTGATACTGCCTTTATTTTTCACAATTCAGGAAGAGATATATGATCTTAGATTGAGCTGAGGCAGAGAAATTAAGTCACATTTGAACTATTGAGGTAACAAAAACCTATTTTAATATGATTGGTGATCAAACTTGTTTCCTCTGTTCCTTCAAAGATCATCAATATTGACAATGAATCTATCCAAAAATTGTCAGGTACTTCCTTGAAAGGGAGGAGATGACCTCTATGAAAATGTTCTTTTCCAACCAAAAATCAAATTGCTGGCAACAAACAAGCAAACAAACAAAAACACTCACTGAAATTGAAAGCCCAAAGTGTGAGATAGTAGCAAACAAGATACTTTTTGAGATGGGAGAGGAGTTTCTGTGTTTTGGGGAAATACTATTTATTCATTACTTCATGATTGGATAATGATTCATCTAAGAAAAACTTTTTCCAGTCAATTCAAATAAAGTAGTATCATCACACATAGAAGATTTGGTCACAATGAACAGCAGAGAAAGAGAGTAAACATCTGCCACAGCAAGATATCTATAAGAGGAAAAAGGGAAATCTTTCAACAGTAAGCTCTGGTAAGTCTTTGTCATCGGTTTTGTGACTCCAATAATTGTTATTTAAGATATCTTGGTCCCAAGGATTCAAATTTACATGTATTCAGATGATGCCATAAACACTGAAATACATATTTATGTAGTTAATTTTTCTTTGTTGGAAGCTCCCCCTTTTCCAGAGCCATTTTAATTGATAATGAAATCTAATTATTTCAAAACCAAAGTTTTGACTTGAAAAAAAGATGAATTCTAGCTGTCCACAAATGCTCAGAAACTGAGGTCTTTTATTAAGGAAACAATAGTCTCTAAAAGGTAACAAAAGTCACCACAGCCCACATGTGATGCCATCTCAGAGAATTTCATGTGTGAGTCACTGAGGTGTATAAATTTAAACTGATAAATCATATAAAAATGTTACCATTATTAGGCAGGCTTGGGGACGCTGAATGTAGCAGTGCATGCTTGAGGTCTTTTGAAGGAGGTCACCATTATCTTCATTACCTCCACGATAGTTTGGTCCCACTCAACAAGCCAGCAATTTGGAAAGGTCAGTAGTGGCCACAGGACTGGAAAAAGTCAGATTTCATTCCAATCCCAAAGAAAGGCAATGTTCAAACTACCTCACAATTGCACTCATCTCACATGATACTACCCCACTCCAATACTCTTGCCTGGAAAATCCATGGATGGAGGAGCCTGGTAGGCTGCAGTCCATGAGGTCACTAAGAGTCGGACATGACTGAGCAACTTCACTTTCACTTTTCACTTTCATGCATTGGAGAAGGAAATGGCAGCCCACTCCAGTATTCTTGCTTGAAGAATCCCAGGGACAGGGGAGCCTGGTGGGCTGCAGTCTATGGAGTCACGCAGAGTTGGACATGACTGAAGCGACTTGGTAGCAGCACATGCTAGTAAAGTAATGATCAAAATTCTCCAAGCCAGGCTTCAGCAATGTGTGAACCATGAACTTCCAGATGTTCAAGCTGGTTGTAGAAAAGGCAGAGGAACCAGAGATCAAATTGCAAACATCCACTGGATTATCAAAGAAAAAGCAAGAGAGTTCCAGAAAAACATCTATTTCTGCTTTATTGACCATGTCAAAGCCTTTGACTGTGTGGATCACAATAAACTGTGGAAAATTCTGAAAGCGATGGGAATACCAGACCACCTCACCTGCTTCTTGAGAAACCTATATGCAGTCAGGAAGCAAAAGTTAGAACTGGACATGGAACAACAGACTAGTTCCAAATAGGAAAAGGAGTATGTCAAGGCTGTATATTGTTACCCTGCTTACTTAACTTTTATGCAGGGTACATCATGAGAAATGCTAGGCTGGAAGGAGCTCAAGCTGGAATTAAGATTGCCAGGAGAAATATCAATAACCTCAGACATGCAGATGACACCACCCTTATGGCAGAAAGTGAAGAAGAACTAAAAAAAACCCTTGATGAAAGTGAAAGAGGACAGTGAAAAAGTTGACTTAGAACTCAACATTCAGAAAACTAAGATCATGGCATCCAGTTCCAACACTTCACGACAAATAGATGGGGAAACAGTGGAAACAGTGGCAGACATGATTTTGGAGGGCGCCAAAATCACTGCAGATTGTGACTGCAGACATGAAATTAATAGACACTCCTTGGAAGAAAAGTTATGACCAACCTAGACAGCATATTAATAAGTAGAGATGTTACTTTGCCAACAAAGATCCATCTAGTCAAGGCTATGTTTTTTCCAGTAGTCGTGTATGGATATGAGAAATGGACTATAAAGAAAGCTGAGCACTGAAGAATTGATGCTTTTGAACTGTGGGGTTGAGAAGGCTCTTGAGAGCCCCTTGGACTGCAAGGAGATCCAACCAGTGCATCCTAAAGAAAATCAGTCCTAAATATTCATTGGAAGGACTAATGTTGAAGCTGAAACTCCATTACCTTGGCCACTTGACGCAAAGAGCTGACTCATTTGAAAAGACCCGAATGCTGGGAAAGACTGAAGGCAGGAAGAGAAGCAGATGACAGAGAATGAGATAGCTGGATGACATCACTGATTCAATGGACATGGGTTGTGGGTGGACTCCAGGAGCGGTGATGGACAGGGAGCCCTTGAGTGCTGTGTTTCATGGGGTTGCAAAGAATCTGACCCAAGTTAGTGACTGAACTGAGCTGACGGATTATTACCATTCCAACAGTGGCCAGGACTCAGGTAAAGTGTATTAGGAACAGTTGCTGTTTAGTCACTATGTCATGTCCAACTCTTTGCAACCCCATGGATTGTAGACCTCTAGGCTCCTGTCCGTGGGATTTCCTAGGCCAGAGTACTGGAGTGGGTTGCCATTTTCTTCTCCAGGGGATCTTCCTGACTGAGGCAAAACGCACATCTCCTGCATGGCAGGCAAGTCCTTTACCACTGAGCCACCAGGGAAGTTATTCCAACAGTACAATGTGCTTTTCAGTCTTTAATACTTAGTCCTTAACCTTCAGAAGTGGCAGACTATCAGAATGGTATAATGCTTTTGGTGAGTAGGAAAATGCTTTTCTTCTTCGTCTGGACATAGATATTGAAGGAGGTGGAAGGAGAACATGTTCGGAAAGATTGTCAGAACACAAAAACTGAACAGAGTGGAGACCTGCCCTTTGTTGAGTGTCTCAATCTCCACTACTTAAAAGATTTAGAATTGACCTACAAGGAGTTTCCTTCATCTCAACGAGAAGAGCGTCAAATTCTGTAACTAATACAGAGATGCATCTGTACAATTTATCACCATTTTATTATCTAGGTAGTCATCAGGTAATGCTTAGCTAAGCTATTTATACCTGATTATGTATACCAGAACAGTCCAGAAAGTTTAGAAATATTTCATTAAGTGCCTTCACTTAAAACAATAATTTTTTTTCCCAAAAAAGTTAATGCACAATATCTTTTTTCATTCAACACATTTACATTTTTAATTCATTAGAGCAATAAACTTGTGGTCAGTTTGCAAATAGTGTTCTAGAATCTAATTTATTGTTTTAGAAATGTGAATACATGCCTTTATGTTCTTTTGCATGAAGATATTCTCTGTGACTGTGAGAAATTAAACATATCCTGGGACAAAATAAACTGATACAGAACAAAAGGTTGGCATGTATCATTAATTAAATACATATTGGTAGAATCATTGTCTATAATATTCTCTGAAATCCCTTTCAAGTTTTAGTGACTTTTAAAACCTAAGAGAAGTTTATAACAAGTAAGTAATTTGATCCTTATCAAAGGAAAAGATTAGAATTCTTGCATGTATTTAATAGTGAATCTCTATGTCATCAAGTGTCATAGACCATCTACTGTGTTAGTCATGGAAGTAGATCTCCTATCTTCAATTGCATGAAGCAAAATGACCCGACAGCACCAGCGACTAAGCTCTATGAGGTTTGCTTGGGGGCCATACTCCCCACAGGCTGCCCCCAGCCAGGGACTACACAAGGCAAAGACACTAAGTTGGGGGATTCTTGGGAGACTCATGGGTCTTCTGATGGTGATTTTGGTTTAAGGGCAACTGAGGATTCCTCATAGCTTTGTTGACCTTTTCTTAGTATGGCACCAAAGCCTCTTCCAACCAACAGTCTCCTTTTTCCTCTCTCCTTTACCCTGGGTCAGCCCTGCATAGTGGTTGGATGGGCCTCTTCATTCTTTTCATCTCCCTTGCCCAATTTTTACTTACTGGTTTTTCCTCTATTTCCTGAACAATTTAATCCCATTTTGATTTCTGCTTATCTAAGGACCCAACTGGACATGCTTACTATTTGCTAGGCACTTTCTGAAATGTGCTGTAAAGTATAATGACTTTCAATAAGGATTGTCGACCCATCTCGGCCTCCTCATGCCTTTATTCAGTACCTTCATTTGTAAATGAGTGGGATGTGATGAAGTCATTTCCAGGAAACCTTTGGCCCCCAAACTCTGCTGAGTTTCGCCTATAGAATTGTCAGTGAAGATTACTGTGGTAAACTAAAGATGCACACACATTTCTTTGCTATTTCCCTAGTCAAGGAGTAATGTAATTAAAGTTGGCCCAATATCTGCTTAAACCATAGGAGGTGGAGGAAGTGACACTTCATGTTCTGGCTAAACCTTAAGAAGGGTGGCAGCTGCCATGTTCCATGTAAGCATTTAGCTGTCCTACTGGAGAAAACACTCAGAGACCTCCCTTGAGGGAGGAGAAACTCTGAAGATGACAGAGAAAAGGAGCAGCTCAGCAGACCCCTTGACCCAGTCGCAGGCCCATCTGACTGCAGCTACATGAGACTCAGTGAGACCGGTAGAGAAGTACTCAGTGGACCTCAGTTAGTCAACAGAAACCATAAGAGATATTGAAATGGTCTTGCCTAAGTCACTAAGGTTTTGAATTGTTTGTTATAAGAGCAATAGATAACTGAAACAAATAAAATGTCTCAATATCTCAATGAACATAATTATATTATTTACTTTTAAATGATGTATTTCAGTTGACTTACTGAATATTCAATGTATATATTTAATGCACTTAACACATGTTTACATGGACATAGACACAGATATACATCTGCATATACATACGTACATAATGTACATACAAGTATTTGTCTATGAATATGTATATATGTATGTGTGTGTATGCATGTATGTGTGCATGCAGCCATTTAATTCTATAAAGCATTTTCAATTACAAAGCAAAGGCAATGATGGAAGAGAAAAACAACTGTCATGGGGTAAGAGAAGAAAGAGATCACTGTAACCAGGGCAGTTAGTATGATGTTCCAGAAAGAGAGTAGACTTAGAGAGAATCTGGAAGGAGGATAGAATTTAGATATCGAAACAGAAAATGTGGGGAATGGATAGAATGTATGTGAGGGACACTGCTATGTCTCAGCTCTATATATACCTGACTATGTGTAATTTAAGCAAATATATATAACCCAAGGTAAGTGAAGATCTAATTGAAACTGAAGTTCTTCATATGAATAATACTTAACAGTATTGCACATTTAATATTATATAACATGTTACAGTAAAATCATAGATTATAATTGCAGGGTATATCACACATCTGTCTATGCCTATATTACCACTGTATGTCTATGTGAAGTGTCTTTTCACTGAATATAAGATGCATTGCAACACTTCACATTTTAGATATCATTTCAGTTCATATCTTAATGTCAGAAGTGAAAGGCAAGTCACTGGCAGATTATCTGTGATTATGAAGAAATGCATTTTCTCTCAACATATGTGAATGATACTAGGAAACCATTGAGGGTATTTTTCCTTTTAGAAGATGCAAAGACACTGAATCATGTATATGCTTTTTAATTAGCATTCCACATCTACTTCTGTCAGCAAAGATAACACAATGGTAAACTGAAGTTCAAGAAAAATGATTATCAATATAATGTTGATAGAAATAATTCCCATCATTTCCGAAATTCACATTCAGTGACTACAGATTGGTAGACTGGAATACCAAGGTGAGAATATTTACACTATAGAGATTGGCGAATGTTTCAAGATTATCTGTGATTATGAAGAAAGCATTTTCTCTCAACATATGTGAATGATACTAGGAAACCATTGAGGGTATTTTTCCTTTTAGAAGATGCAAAGACACTGAATCATGTATATGCTTTTTAATTAGCATTCCACATCTACTTCTGTCAGCAAAGATAACACAATGGTAAACTGAAGTTCAAGAAAAATGATTATCAATATAATGTTGATAGAAATAATTCCCATCATTTCCGAAATTCACATTCAGTGACTACAGATTGGTAGACTGGAATACCAAGGTGAGAATATTTACACTATAGAGATTGGCGAATGTTTCAAACTGGGTTTTTATCTTTGTTTTTTTGTTTGCTTGTTTATTTGCTTGTTTGTTTTCTTAATAGTAGGTAAACACTTACTAGTAAAACTGAAAGGAAGGTTTGGTGCAATGAATTTAAATAAACACATTAAAGATTCACTTAAAATCAGACTTTATACAATAACTTTATTCAACTGCACCCTGCTGTGGCCCAGTTTAGTCTTTGGTATAGACTGCCTGAAAACTGTGTGCCTATTGAGACCTGGTCCTACAATAGTTATTTCTAATTTCTACTCTCTTTAGCTCTGAAAACTTCACTGTAGATTTATCAGTTGCTGTCACTTCTTCCAAAGATGATGGCACTATAGCAGGTAGGTCTTGGCCAACCATGAGCCCTTCACTGATGCAACTTCATTAGGAGAGCAGGTATGTGTGAAAAACTACACTCCTCCACGCTATTCCCCTGTGAAACTTCTGACCTTCAAAACTCGTTAAGACCCAGTAACTCACAGTCCTTTCATATTTCCTTTGCATTTTCCCCACAATTATCATATTGTACTTGCTTACTTGAATTCCTTACTCTTGTCTTATAGGGCAGTTTGCTCCGTCCTCAACTCATATCTCAAAATGATTATGATTATGTGATGTACCCTTAGTAACTTCCTGGCTGCTGCTTCCCGACGCCATGCAACCCATAGACAGCAGCCCACCAGGCTCCCCCGTCCCTGGGATTCTCCAGGCAGGAACACTGGAGTGGGTTGCCATTTCCTTTCCCAATGCATGAAAGTGAAAAGCAAAAGTGAAGTCGTTCAGTCGTGTCTGACTCAGTGACCCCATGGATTGCAGCCTACCAGGCTCCTCCACCCATGGGAATCTCCAGGCAAGAGTACTGGAATGGGGTGTCATTGCCTTCTCCGAAGTTCCTGGCAAAGAGGTCCTTTTTCATTTCTTCTAGTGAGTCCATCTCTTCGCCTCAGCATGTTATCACAGCCAGCTCCTTTGTCTAGACATGTTCTACACCATTTTATTTTTGGCTTTATCTTCTCAGTCCTCTGGCTTTAAGTTTAAAATGTTTCTGTCTCAGAAAATCTTCTGTGATTACCCAGATCCATCAGTTTTCCCTGCTACTGTACATACCCTCCAGTCAAGCGTTACTTTTCCTCTGTAGCATGTATTTCAGCCATAGTTAATTATTTGTGTGATTATCTGTGTACTGTGGAAAGCTTTTATAAGAAGTCACATCCACCTCTCTAGGCTCTTAAATAATAAATGACATAAACAATATGTCAGGTCATGACATATCAGTTTTGTATGATGGCAGCCAGTGAACTTCTGATATGTAAGTGAACAGAGTCATCACTGAAATCCACAAATAGGAGTTCAGCCACTAGGGTATTTTTTAAGTCAAACTGCTTTCAACGAATGGATACTTTTCCATCAATCACATTTATTTAAAACTTCAGTGGTCATATCAATACTGTGGATGGTACTGACTACCAGCACCACCATATATCAGCCTTATTCAGATGTATAATGCACCCTTCATGCAGTCTCACTTGAGTATCTAAATTTCCCATTCTGGAGTTTCTAGCTATATACATATATATTTACTGACATTATATAATGCATATAATTTTTCTTCTCCATCCTCAAGACTTGAACAACTAGAAAATTTAGCTTTTTTTTTTAAAGCTATTTAAAAAACCTAGTTATTAATTACTTTCTGGAAGCACAAGCCAAATCATATACACAGAAATAAATCCCAATTCCTATAGCACAAAGTCTATTCTGCAAATTTTGCAAAGTATTGATTGCTAGCTTTGCAAAATCAGCAAGGGGATGCACATATTTCTCAGTGTAATCTATTTTGGTTCCTCCAATGCCTGAAACTATACCTTGCTGAAAAAAAAAAATCACAAATAAAGCAAAATCATCCTCAGGTTGACTGAATAAACAATCTGAAAACAAAAAAAGAATACCATCTGGAATATGTTTATTAGGAACTAAAGAACATCAGGTGCTTTCCAATAATTAAAATCTATTAATTAGTTCATGACAAATATCTATCTTTCACAAAATTAACTATAAATAAAAAATGTTTATTTTTACATAAAATTGTTGAAAATAATTAATATTAGAATCCAGTAGAGAATATGGTTTTCTTGGAGAAAAAAATATGTGAAATGTGTGAACTTGCATCAAGTTAATTAACTCTGCTATGGTAAGCAAGTAGGAAGCAAGTTTGTCTGCAGTACAACAAAGAAAACTCCCACTTCTAGCGCCTTTTAAGACAGAGGGTAGGAAAAATGTACTCTGAGACATTGCCTAGGCTAGATACATTAAATAGAATTTAATTTCCCATTTCAATAAACCCTGCATGCATGCTCAGTTGCTCAGTCTAGTTTCTCAGACTGTTAGTGACCGTATTTGCTGTAGCCCGCCAGGCTCCTTTGTCCATGGGATTCTCTTGGCAAAGAATACTGGAGTGGGTTGCCATTTCTTTCTAAAGGGGATCATCTGGACCCAGGGAGCAAACTCATATTTCCTGCATTGGCAGGTGGATTCTTTAGCACTGCACCACCCAGGAAGCACCCAGTGCAACCTACTTTGTAGTTATTAGCATTTATGTTTATATTTCGAAGAAGGCAATGGCACCCCACTCCAGTACTCTTGACTGAAAAATCCAATGGATGGAGGATCCTGGTGGGCTACAGTCCATGGGGTCGCTAAGAGTCGGAAAAGACTGAGCAACTTCACCTTCACTTTTCACTTTCATGCATTGGAAAAGGAAACGGCAACTCACTCCAGTGTTCTTGCCTTGAGAATTCCAGGGATGGGAGAGCTTGGTGCCCTGCTGTCTATGGGGTCACACAGAATCAAACACAGCTAAAGTGATTTAACAATAGCAGCAGCAGTGTGTTTATATTTATATTTATATGTATTTATTTTGTATTGGTTTGTATTGATACTTTTGAACTGTGGTATTGGAGAAGTCTCTTGAGAATCCCTTGGAGTGCAAGGAGATCCAACCAGTCCATTCTGAAGGAGATCGACTCTGGGATTTCTTTGGAAGGAATGATGCTAAAGGTGAAGCTCCAGTACTTTGGCCACCTCATGCGAAGAGTTGACTCACTGGAAAAGACTCTGATGCTGGGAGGGATTGGGGGAAGAAGGAGAAGGGGACGACTGAGGATGAGATGGCTGGTGGCTGGATGGCATCATGGACTCGATGGACGTGAGTCTGAGTGAACTCCGAGAGATGGTAATGGACAGGGAGGCCTGGCATGCTGCGATTCATGGCGTCACAAAGAGTTGGGCACGACTGAGTGACTGAATTGAACTGAACTGAACTGTATTTAGAAACTAGGAAGCAATGAGGACTTCCCTTGTGGTCCAGTGGTTAAGAATCCACCTGCCAGTGCAGAACACATGGGTTCAATCCATGTCCAGAAGATTCCACATGCAGCAGAGCAACTAAGCCCCTCCGCCACAGCCTGTTCATGGCAACAAGAGAAAGTCCACTGCAGCAACGAAGACTTAGTGCAGTCATAAATAAATAAACTCATTTATCAAATACCAAGAAGAAATGAAAACTTGTCATATTGTCTACTCAACCATTCAAGGAAAAATTAATTAGTTTTAAGGAAAAGATCCTCTTATAAAAGAACAGGCTTTAAAAATCAAAGAGGCAAATTTTTTTCCCAAAAACATACTTAAAAGTTTATTGCATCTAATAGAAAAAAATTAGATGCCATCTCAATCCTGAATGATTTTGACTAACTTTAAGAGAAAATAGAGTTGATTTTTTTCTCTTCTAAAAGTTCCTGCATTTGCACGGGCAGCTGTGACCCAAAGGACTAAGCGCGGGCAGCTGCAACACAGCCCATTAAGCAAGGATGAGAAGAGTTACCCAGCATCCGAGGTCAGTGGCAGCCAAGAGAAGACACCCTGTGTTCGAGGCCAGGGGTGGCAGCCAAGAGGAGCAACCAGAGGAGCGGTGGCTGCTCAGGCATAGGAGGGCCTGGAGGAGCTATTCCACGTTGAACGTCAGGAAGGGTGGTGGTAAGAGGATACCCTCGTCCAAGGTAAGGAGCAGCAGCTGCACTTTGGCTGGAGCAGCCATGAAGAGATACCCCATGCCCAAGGTAAGAGTAAACCAAGTAAGATGGTAGGTGTGACAAGAGGGCATCAGAGGGCAGACACACTGAAACCATACTCACAGAAAACTAGTCAATCTAATCACACTAGGACCACAGCCTTGCCTAACTCAATGAACCTAAACCATGCCCGTGGGGCAACCCAAGATGGGCGGGTCATGGTGCAGAGGTCTGACAGAATGTGGTCCACTGGAAAAGGTAATGGCAAACAACTTCAGTATTTTTGCCTTGAGAACTCCATGAACACTATAAAAAGGCAAAATGATAAGATACTGAAAGAGAAACGCCCCAGGTCAGCAGGTGCCCAGTATCTCTACTGGAGATCAGTGGAGAAATAACTCCAGAAAGAATGAAGGGATGGAGCCAAAGCAAAAACAATATGCAACTGTGGATGTGACTGGTGATAGAAACAAAGTCTGATGCTGTAAATAGGAATCTGGAATGTCAGGTCCATGAATCAAGGCAAATTGGAAGTGGTCAAACAAGAGATGGCAAGAGTGAACGTTGACATTCTAGGAATCAGCAAACTAAAATGGACTGGAATGGATGAATTTAACTCAGATGACCATTATATCTACTACTGCAGGCAAGAATCCCTTAGAAGAAATGGAGTAGCCATCATGGTCAACAAAAGAGTCCGAAATGCAGTACTTGGATGCAGTCTCAAAAACGACAGAATAATCTCTGTTTGTCTCCAAAGCAAACCATTTAATATCACGGTAACCCAAGTCTATGCCCCAACCAGTAACACTGAAGAAGCTGAAGATGAAAGGTTCTATGAAGACCTACAAGACCTTTTAGAACTAACACCCAAAAAAGATGCCCTTTTCATTATAGGGGAGTGGAATGCTAAAGTAGGAAGTCAAGAAACACCTGGAGTAACAGGCAAATTTGGCCTTGGAATGCACAATGAAGCAGGGCAAAGACTAATAGAGTTTGGCCAAGAAAATGCACTAGTCACAGCAAACACCCTCTTCCAACAACACAAGAGAAGACTCTACACATGGACATCACCAGATGGTCAACACCGAAATCAGACTGATTATATTATTTGCAGCCAAAGATGGAGAAGCTCAGTAAACAAAAACAAGACTAGGAGCTGACTGTGGCTCAGATCATGAACTCCTTATTATTAAATTCAGGCTTAATTTGAAGAAAGAAGGGAAAACCACTAGACCATTCAGATATGACCTAAATCACATCCCTTATGATTATACAGTGGAAGTAAGAAATAGATTTAAGGGACTAGATCTGATAGATAGAGTGCCTGATGAACTATAGAATGAGGTTTCTGACATTGTATAGGAGCTAGGGATCAAGACCGCCCCTATGGAAAAGAAATGCAAAAAAGCAAAATGGCTGTCTGGGGAGGCCTTACAAATAGCTGTGAAAAGAAGAGAGGTGAACAGCAAAGGAGAAAAGGAAAGATATAAGCATCTGAATGCAGAGTTCCAGAAAATAGAAAAAAGAGATAAGAAAGCCTTCTTCAGTGATCAATGCAAAGAAATAGAGGAAAAGAACAGAATGGGAAAGACTAGAGATCTCATCAAGAAAATTAGAGCTACCAAGGGACCATTTCATGAAAAAATGGGTTCAATAAAGGACAGAAATGGTATGGGCCTAACAGAAGCAGAAGATATTAAAAAGAAGTGGTAAAAATACACAGAAGAACTGTATAAAAAATACCTTCATGACCCAGATAATCATGATGGTGTGATCACTAATCTAGAGCCAGACTTCCTGGAATGTGAACTCAAATGGGCCTTGGAAAGCATTGCTATGAACAAAGCTAATGGAGGTGATGGAATTCCAGTAGAGCTATTTCAAATGCTGAAAGATGATGCTGTGAAAGTGCTTCACTCAATATGCCAGCAAATTTGGAAAACTCAGCAGTGGCCACAGAACTAAAAAGTCAGTTTTCATTCCAATTCCAAAGAAAGGCAATGCCAAAGAATGCTCAAACTACTGCACAATTGCACTCATCTCACATGCTAGTAAAGTAATGCTCAAAATTCCAAGCCCGGCTTTAGCAATACATGAACCGTGAACTTTCTGACATTCAAGCTGATTTTAGAAAAGGCAGAAGAACCAGAGATCAAATTGCCAACATCTGCTGGATCATGGAAAAAGCAAGAGAGTTTCAGAAAAACATCTATTTCTGCTTTATTGACTATGCCAAAGCCTTTGACTGTGTGGATCACAATAAACTGTGGAAAATTCTGAAAGAGATGGGAATACCAGACCACCTGACCTGCCTCTTGAGAAATCTGTATGCAGGTCAGGAAGCAACAGTTAGAACTGGACATGGAACAAAAGACTGGTTCCAACTAGGAAAAGTAGTATGTCAAGGCTGTATATTGTCACCCTGCTATTTAACTTATATGCAGAGTACATCATGAGAAACGCTGGACTAGAAAAAAAACACAAGCTGGAATCAAGCTTGCTGGGAGGAATATCAATAATCTCAGATATACAGATGACATCACCCTTATGACAGAAACTGAAGAGGAACTAAAAAAGCCTCTTGATGAAAGTGAAAGTGGGGAGTGAAAAAATTGGCCTAAAGTTCAACATTTAGAAAACGAATATCATGGCAGCTGGTCCCATCTCTTCATGGGAAATAGATAGGAAAACAATGGAAACAGTGTCAAACTTTATTTTTTTGGCTCCAAAATCACTGCATAAGATGACTGCAGCCATGAAATTGAAAGTCGCTTACTCCTTGGAAGAAGAGTTATGACCAACCTAGGTAATATATTCAAAAGCAGAGACATTACTTTGACAACTAAGGTTCGTCTTGTCAAGGCTATGGCTTTTCCTGTAGTCATGTGTGGATGTGAGAGTTGGACTGTGATGAAGGCTGAGTCCTGAAGAATCGGTGCTTTTGAACTGTGGTGTTGGAGAAGACTCTTGAGAGTCCCTTGGACTCTCCTTCAGTCCATTCTGAAGGAGATCAGCCCTGGGATTTCTTTGGAAGGACTGATGCTAAAGCTGAAACTCCAATATTTTGGCCACCTCATGAGAAGTGTTGACTCACTGGAAAAGACTTTCATGCTGGGAGGGACTTGGGGCAGGAGGAGAACGGGGCAACCGAGGATGAGATGGCTGGATGGCATCACCGATTGATGGATGTGAGTCTGAGTGAACTCTGCGAGTTAATGATGGACAGGGAGGCCTGGCGTGCTAAGATTCATGGAGTTGCAAAGAGTCGGCCACAACTGAACAGCTGAACTGAACTGCATTTAAGATTAAGTCATTATTAATGTTGGAGAAAACACTGGTGACCCACTCCAGTACTCTTGCCTGGAAAGTCCCATGGATGGAGGAGCCTGTTAGGCTGCAGTGGACATGACTTCACTTTCACGATTTGGAGATGGACATGGCAACCCACTCCAATGTTCTTGCCTCTCCGGAGATTCCCAGGGACAGAGGGGCCTGGAGGGCTGCCCTCTATGGGATTGCGCAGAGTCAGACACGACTGACTTGACTTAGCAGCAGCAGCAGCAGCAGAATTATTAGTGTATGACACATAAAAACAATTACACTTAATCGGCATAAAGACAAAAGGGCTTGAATAAAGCTTTAAGAAATAGGATATGCATTGGAGTATCAATTCCCATCAGTTTAGGATAAAGGCTTCACTGTGGTAACCTACACCAGCCCTGACAGGCACATTACTGTGTTTGAAACCTCCTCATATTAGCCATCAAAAGGCTGTCAACTTGCTAAAGTTACGGGAAGTGTCACATTTCCAAAGGATCCACTGGGTACAATTATAGAAAGACAGAAGTGGAAAATAGCACTTCCCAAAGCAGTAGCCAAGTTGTAATGTGCTTTGAGAAAAAAAAAAAAAAAGAAAGAAATAAAACTTTTCTCATGTCAACCATGTGACTAGCAAAATATCGACAGGTTAATAAACAGGCCCATGTAAATAACCACAGGAAGCAAAAGCTTTCTGGATTATATGTAAAACTCTATAGTCACCAAAAACTCTTATTTTGTTGCTTAAGTCAATTTATTTAAAACCGGAGAGGAAAAGCTGGTTAAACAAAATGAGTATGTTTCAGAATACTTTTCAAACCGAAAGAAACTTGCCCTGACCTTGCGCGCCGCTTCTGGAGCCCAGAGTTCCAGCTGTCCGGGGCGGGTGTCTGGGCAAGGACCGCTTGGCCCCTGGTGATTCCCTCGGGCTGCGGGTGTCAGTGGGCTCCTTCGTCCAGGGTCCTCAGCCTCTGAGGCTCCGTGCGATCGCACAGCCGTCCCAGCGGCGCTCGGCGCTCGGGGGCCACGCGGGGCAGGCATCCGGGCGGGGGCGACGCGCAGGCTGTCAGTCCCCTTGCGCGCCCTTTTGCCCACACCGCTGCTGCCTGGCGCCTCAGCGATCCGGGCCCTTGGGTACCGCCGGCCCCGGGAAGGGGAGGAGGAGGGAGCTGCGGGGCCAGGGTTGCCTCCATCTGCTGAGTGTACGTGAAGCAGTGTCAAGGCAGCAGTTCAAAAAGTGCCCCCAAATTAGGGCGCAAATCCGGGATCTTACACCCCCTACTCCTAGCACGGTGAGTGGGAAGAGACATATTACTCACTACTTAAACTTAAGATGACTGCTGCTTGACTTGACAGTGAATTAGGACAGATCGCCTTTCTCCTTGACTTTTCGTGGTTTCTCAACATGAGTCCTCAGGGTCACAAGTTCCTGACTCTCTAAGCCACAGATCGGCTGACAGCTCCATAAAGAGGAGGCTGAGCTGTTGCTTCTAAGTTCTCAGAATCCAGCAATGTGCCTGAGCACAGAAGGTACACGGTGGGAGAGGGTCATGCATGAGCAGAAGGAACTGATACAAGGAGGAAGTTCAGTTCAGTTCAGTCGTGTCCGACTCTTCGAGACCCCATGAATCGCAGCACGCCAGGCCAGGCCTCCCTGTCCACCACCATCTCCCGGAGTTCACTCAGACCCATGTTTATCGAGTCCGTGATGCCATCCAGCCATCTCATCCTCTGTCGTCCCCTTCTCCTCCTGCCCCCAATCCTTTCCAGCATCAGGGTCTTTTCCAGTGAGTCAACTCTTCACATAAGGTGGCCAAAGTACTGGAGTTTCAGCTTTAGCATCAGTCCTTCCAAAGAAATCCCAGGGCTGATCTCCTTCAGAATGGACTGGTTGGATCTCCTTGCAGTCCAAGGGACTCTCAAGAGTCTTCTCCAACACCACACTTCAAAAGCGTCAATTCTTCAGCACTCAGCCTTCTTCACAGTCCAACTCTCACATCCATACATGACCACTGGAAAAACCATAGCCTTGACTAAACGGACCTTAGGCGGCAAAGTAATGTCTCTGCTTTTGAATATGCTATCTAGGTTGGTCATAACTTTTCTTCCAAGGACTAAGCCTCTTTTAATTTCATGGCTGCAGTCACCATCTGCAGTGCTGAGTGTTTTCCTCTATTATTAGACAGCTTTCTAAATGACCATTTCTTCCAGGCTCTAGCAAGCAAGGGCACACCAGAAACTGAAATAATATTTTTGTTGTTTTATTCTCCAACATCAGTGTCTGATTAAGGGGCTTAGCCATCCCCCCATCCCTCACCTCATTTTGCATCTAACAGCACAAAACACAGGAGGGCTGATCATCCTTCCCTCCTTCACTGCAGCTGTTCCAAAGTGCTTGCCCTGACAGCAGGGACATGGCAGTAGACTTGTCAGTAATGTCATTACAGCCACCTAATTGTAGAAGGGAACAAAATCCTGTCTCTTATACACATCTAAGTCAAGAAACACCTGGAGTAACAGGCAAATTTGGCCTTGGAATACATCCCTCACCTCATTTTGCATCTAACAGCACAAAACACAGGAGGGCTGATCATCCTTCCCTCCTTCACTGCAGCTGTTCCAAAGTGCTTGCCCTGACAGCAGGGACATGGCAGTAGACTTGTCAGTAATGTCATTACAGCCACCTAATTGTAGAAGGGAACAAAATCTCCTCACTAAGAGCTCAGGGCAAACCTCCCCACCCCAACAGGAAGGGGGCAGGGCAGCTCAGTCAGAGGTAATCTAGGCAGAAAGTCCCGAGGCTTTGTCCCAAGGGTAAAAATTTACCAGGTGTAGCTACAATGTTTGCTCAACGCTTGAGAAAGGGGGCCTAACTCAGGAAAAAAAAACAAAAAACAAAAAAACAGGATCTTGCTGCATACCACAATTGTCACAACCAATGATAGGGCCTGACTTGCCTGATACCCTATATGCTTCGCCAGCTGGCCTTGCCCTGCTCCTCCCCTCTGTTCAAAGATAAAAAGCTTCCAAAACAAGGAATCAGGGCTCCCCACCTTCGATTGGCTTGGCAGGGGCCGGGATTCGAATTTGCCAATATATTCTTTTTTTCTAAACCTCTGACTGGTGGTCTCTATCGGCAGCTAGTCCCTAACACTAATGATAGGTATTGTCTCAAAGATGGGGTTGTGGCATAAGTCAAATCCTCTAGAGCAGACAAGCAGCCATGCTTATCAACACATTACATTCATGTGGGATGGACAGGAGTTTTAATTCAAACTCTACATTGATGCTAACTCTCATCTTTTAAAACTGTCTTGTCACATGTTATAGTAGAATCTGAAAAAGTCCAAAGCAACAGGACATCCCGCAGAATGGCATAGTGTTCCGTATAATCACCAGCCTGGGTCTGCAAGAAGTGACTAGTGTCTTGGAGGCCTTGATAAAACAAGCAGACTCTGAAAGGGGTACAAAGATAGATATATAACTTTCAGGGGCCTTATGGTCAGGGACATGCTAAGATAGCCCTTCCAAAGCAAAGGATGAAGCAATGCATCTTTCCCCTCTTAATATGAAAGTTATGGTATGCCTGGTATGCTTTTCTGAATTCTTAAAGCAACATTTTCCATGCTTGGGAATACTGCTTTAACTCATATGGCAGTTAACATTAAAGGCCACTAGCTGTGTGGAGAAAAGAGCAAGAAAACAGTCTAAGTAGGTCTGGGCTGCAATACAAGCAGGCTTGCTGTTTTGAGGGAGAATCTTGTGAAATTAGAGCTATCCATGGTGAGAAGAGATGCCAGGAGTTATGTAAGCCCCAGGCTGTGGGTATTAATGTCAAAGTTTATTCTGAAGAACAAAAATTATTCAGATCCTTTTTCCTCATGTGAAGCTCAATCATTAAGTCTTATTTTTTGCATAAAATCTATGGTTTTCATTAATATTTTAAGAGGCTGATAAAAAATTATGGCAACACAAATTTCTACTATCTTAGCTTAATCTATTTAAAGATTGAAATTTGTTAAATCATACTGTGAAAGATATCTTATTAAAATTCATAGAAAATCTTAATGCTACCCTTTCTACACGAGTTCATTGACTCCTCAGCTCCTGCAGGGACTGTCCCCTGGTTTAAAACAGACCTCTGTGATCCCCATTCTTCTCTCTCTAGTCATAGCATATTCTGTCTAAACCAGTGATTCTCAAACTTTGCACCACATTAGAATCACCTAAGGAGATTTTAAACAGCCTGCTGTAAAGGCCACACTCTATACCAAGTTAATCAGAATCTCTGGTGGAATTCAGACATCAGTGGTTTTTTTTTTTTTTTAAAACTCTATTGGTCATTCCTATTAGAAGCCAAGCTTGATAACCAGTGATATACGCTTTTAAAGTGGCATTACACACTTGCTGTTTCGGTGCATGCTAAGTCACTTCAGTCATGTCCAACTCTGTGTGACTTCATAGACTTATAGCCCCCCAGTTTCCTCCATCCATGGGATTCTCCAAGCAAAAATACTGGAGTGGTTTGCCATGCCCTTCTCCAGGGGATCTTCCCAACCCAGAGATAGAAACTACATCTCTTATGTCTCCTGCATTGGCAGATGGGTTCTTTACCACTAACGCCACCTGGACACCCCAACAAAAATAATTTTCCTGAGCAAATGGACTTCCCTGTGCTATCACTCATTTACCTAACTGTATATAGAGAGATTTATTATGTGTTTTGTTAGTTGATGAAAACAGGCTTTTCAGTATTTTAAACTTCATTAATATTTCTGGGCACTTGGATCTACCAAATATAGTGTCACGCGAGTGTATGTTCCTCGGTTCTTTGTCTCATCACAGCAAAGATTTGGAGTGATGAACATTGAAGTCCCCTCGGCGTGTCACAGCTCTCAGGTCTTGGATAGACCGTATTATAGCTCTCAGGTCTCCAATGGACCATGTTATAACTCTTAGACAAATCAGTGTTACAGCTCAGTGTTACAAGTCTGTTTTATTTTGAAGATAGCAGGAAAATCCATCTTTGAGGCGTGAGCGCGTGAGGGCATGTCGATCCAAAGACAGGAGGAGAAGAGATCCAAAGACAGGAGAAGAAGAGCACCCCAGCATGCGAGAGAGAGAGAGAGAGACAGACAGACAGACAGACAGACAGACAGACAGACAGACAGACAGAGACAGAGACAGAGAAAGAGCAGGAGCCAGCCAGTGTGCCAGTCCACTTTGGCACCTCTGTTTATATGTTTATCTCTCCCTGGGCCTGTCCTATGTAAATTGGGCCAGCCAGGACTTTGTTTTACCTGAGGTCCTCACTCCAGTCCTTGGACCTTCTTTTGAGGCTTTTCCCTTCTTTGTTTTTTAGCACTGCCATTTTGGACTTCTTTTCCCTATTCTACCTACTAACAATAGAAAATATTTTATTATCTGACTATCTAACAATTCTAGAATATCTGAAAATCCTAAAGTTTTTCTTAAATGGAATCTCCTAAATCTTCGCATTCCTAATAAGGATGAAATAATTCTAAATGTGGAGAATTTCACTAGTCCTACAAAAATTCATTCTCTAAAAGCAGAAATCAAACACACACACAAAGTGGAAATTTAGCTACCTTTTACATCCCAAATGGCATTAGCCTTTGAAAACAATTATTCACATGGAAACTTTGGGTTGCTTTATTTACCAAATGTCTATTCTCAGCAGTAGGATTTCAGAAAGTTGACCTCTGTATTTTCTTGCAGTTATCTTTTATACTTTAAAATTCCTTCTATATAATTGATCATCTTCTCCAACCTAATTATAAGTCTTTATTGCATTCTGAATGCTTTCTCAAAGTTGTCTTTCTTTTCATCACCACCTTTACTTTGCTATCTGATCACTTCTAGGCATGCCAGTTAACTCAATGATATAATCATTTACAATAAATCACCACATGTGCCAAACAAATATTGTAAAAAGGAAGACTCAAAAATAAACAGACTCCTCTTGTCTGTCAGCTGAGTTTGCCTTCCTTTTGCATTTCCCTTTTTCAGTCAATTCCACATTCTAGCCTGGAATGATTCTTTCCAAAGCATCACTTTAATTAGGTCTTTTTCTCTGCTCAAAACTTAAGATGCAACTTATTACCTAAAATTTTATATGTAAATTTTCTTCAAATATTCTAAACTTTGTTTAGGACATTTCTCAATTAAGTTTAGGACATTTCTATTTTCTCTATTGGAATTATGGAAAATTTATTTATCAATTGTGCTTTAACCAGTCAGTCAATTAGGCATTTATTTCCCTTTATTTTACTTTCAAGCAAATCCTTTTTCAAATATAGAAAGTTTATATCTGGAAAGTTTAATTTTTCTTTTTAAATATACATGGGTATTCCCCCTCATTTTTCTAAGCAACATACCTGTTTTTCTTGGCAGGAGGGAATTATTTTCCACAGAAAAGTTGTGCATAGAGTTCCTCTCTTCTTGGCTTTTTTTTTTTTCCCAGAAGGCCAAAATACTGGTGGGATTAATTATGTGGCTGAGGGGAGACCAGGGAGAGCACTATCCCAAGGATGGAAGAGAAAGAGTGAAAAAGACAAGGGTAGCCCATGAGTGAGAGAAGAGATGGGCTGGTGGCCCATTACCAGAAATACTGTCAGGACAAGGATAAAGATCTCAAAAAACAACATCTTGATTTCTAGGACACCTGGCAAGGAGAGACTTTGAGTGTCCTGTTTCCAGCACAACCAAAGAGTCTCCAGTCCAGCTTGGTATAGAGTAGCAGCATTCAAGTGACTTTAGTCTTGAACCACCTTTAATCTGAATACAATACTTTTGCATATTTGCACATCCAAAAGAGGAGAATAACATATTGCATCCACCTTCACAGATACCATCTATCCTTCAAGACTGACTTTAAAGTATGCCTTTACTCTTAAGAGTTTTCTTAAATACTTGTGGCTTAATTCATTACTTTTTCTGTATGTCAATTTCATTTGGTGATTATAGTTCTCTTCACTTTTTGATACTTAAAAATATTTTTAAATAATTACTTATAAGAGAATGGTGAGCCTGCAAATAGTGTTCATGATTTCAACCAACCCATTACTAGTTTCCTACATCTCTCAGCATTTTCTTTGCACCAGGATTGCTTCCTGAACAGGTTTGCTAACTAACATTAGTAATTGTTTATTACCTTTGTAATTTAGCTTTAAAAAAAAATATGAGGCAAGTTCAGAATGAGTATGAAATACACAACCTACAATCTGAAAAGGAAATAAATGCTCTGGCAGTCAGCTGATATTCTTATGGAAATGCTCTACCTTCCTGGTTAAGTTTCCTTGGTTAAACACATTTTAGATCACATTAGAATTGAAAAGACTTCAAAAAAGAAAATATCAAGTCCCATTAAACTTTACAGTAATTTTTAAATTGCAAAATTCTATATCACTTATATATTGCAAATGCAAGTCAAGATCTGCATGCTATATTGATTTCTGTGATATAGCAATCTTCCTTAATCCTAGCTCCTGGATGCCCAATCTATATAGCTGGAAACTTTAAATCTCCGTGTCCAGGTTGAGCAGTGCGTGAGGTTCGGAGATAAATCATGCCCTTAGTTCAGGGTGCAGACCTGCTTTACAGCTGGCTGGCTCCAGCCCAAGGCAGGTAATTAGATTTTTATCTAGCTCCTAACAACAATCATTCCCTTGAGGACACTGGTCGTTTCTGCTTGGTCCTTTAGTTTTTCTGCTATCCAAACAATATGCTAGATATTTCACACACAGTATTTTATTTAAAACAGGGGAGGGCATGGAATGGTTTCAGGATAAATTATTTAAATATAACAGTAAAATTACATGTTTCAAAAGAGTAAACATTTTTAGAATTGTCACAGCTTTTTCTTTAGCATATTTTATAAAAGCTGCTGCTGCTAAGTTGCTTCAGTCGTGTTCGATTGTGTGAGACTCCATAGATGGCCCATCAGGCTTCTCCATCCCTGGGATTCTCCAGGCAAGGATATTGCAATGGGTTGTCATTTCCTTCTCCATATAAAAGTAATAGGTGATAAATAAATATCCTATTGTGGCTTTCAGATTGTTTTGAACAATACCCATTCTACTTTTCAAACAGCACACTGATCTTATATATTCACAGGCCAAATAATATGTTAAGCTTCTGAACAATATCCTATAGAAGAACAGTAAGTCAGACATTTATTGGGAAAGGAGTACATCAAGGCTGTATATTGTCACTCTGTTGATTTAACTTATATACATAGTACATCATGAGAAATGCTGGGATGGATGAAGCACAAGCTGAAATCAAGACTGCTGAGAGAAATATCAATAACCTCAGATATGCAGATGACATCACCCTTATGGCAGAAAGTGAAGAAGAACTAAAGACCCTCTTGATGAAAGTGAAAGAGGAGAGTGAAAAAGTTGGCTTAAAACTCAGCATTCAGAAAGCTACGATCATGGCATCTAGTCCCATTACTTCATGGCAAATAGCTGGGGAAACAATGGAAACAGTGAGAGACTTTATTTTTCTGGGCTCCAAAATCACTGCAGATGGTGATTACAGCCATAAAATTTAAAAAAAACACTTGCTTCTTGGAAGAAAAGCTATGACTAACCTAAACAGCATATTAAAAAGCAGAGACATTACTTTGTCAACAAAAGTCCATCTGGTCAGAGCTGTGGTTTTTCCAGCAGTCATGTATGGATGTGACAGTTGGACTATAAAGAAAGCTGAGCACTGAAGAATTGATACTTTTGAACTGTGGTGTTGGAGAAAACTTGAAAGTCCCTTGGACTGAAAAGAGATCAAACCAGTCAACAGAGAGATAAGTTGCTCAGTTGTGTCTGACTCTTTGTGATCCCATGGACAGTAGTCTACCAGGCTCTTCTATCCATGAGATTTTCCAGACAAGAGTACTGGATTGGGTTGCCATTTTCTTCTTCAGGAGATCTTCCTGACCCAGGGATTGAGCCCAGGTCACTTGCATTGCAGGTGGACGCTTTATTGTCTGAGCCACCAGGGACTCCTATAGAAAAACAGTCAATCCTATAGAAAATCAGTCATGGATATTCACTGGAAGAACTGATGCTGAGCTGAAACTACAATATTTCAGCCACCTGATGCAAAGAACGGGCTCATTGGAAAAGACACTGATGCTGGGAAAGATTGAAGGCAGGAGGAGGAGGAGATGACAGAGGATGAGCTGGTTGGATAGCATTGCCGAGTTGATGGACATGAGTTTTCCCAAACTGCAGAAGTCGGTGATGAACAGGGAAGCCTGGGATGCTCCAATCCAAGGAGTCACAGAGTCAGACATGACTGAGTGACTGAACTGAACTGAAGCTCATATACACACAAACACACAGAGCACACACACACACAAAACAGAAGTATTTCAGAAAAGACTTACTATTCATAAAATAATAGATAAATACAGGTACTGCCATTAAGTGTGATTCAAGATCCTCTAGAGAAGAGACAGGCTACCCATTCCAGTATTTTTGGGCTTCCCTTGTGGCTCAGCTGGTAAAGAATCCACTTGAAATGAGGGAGACCTGGTTTCAATACCTGGGTAGAGACCTCCTGGAAAAGAGAAAGGCTACCCACTCCACTCTTCCATCCTGGAGAATCCCATGGACTATACCGTCCATGGGGTTGCAAAGAATTGAACACGACTGAGCGACTTTCACTCACTTACTGTCATAACTTCCTATTTATTCTATTATAGAATATTACTTTTAATGGTATAGAAAATTGATATACTGATTTTACAGCCCACTAATAAGACATATCTGTGTTCTGAAAAATGTTCTTCAAGGAAGTAGGATAAGCCACCAAGTATGGTTCTCTGGCCTGGCATACTGTGATTCATGGGGTCGCAAGGAGTCCGACATGACTGAGCGACTGAACTGAACTGAACTGAACTGAACTGAACTGAACTGATGGTTCTCTTACTATCAGTAATGATGAATTTAAGGATAAGTGTATACCACAGCTAATTTAGGAGATGAAAGGAAACTTTTACAGGGGTATCAGATTATAAAGAATCTGCCTGCAATGCAGGAGACCTAGGTTCAATCCCTGGGTCAGAAAGATCCCCTGGAGGAGGGAATAGCAACCCACTATAGTATTCTTGCCTGGAGAATTCTATGGACAAAGGAACATAATGGGTTATAGTTCCCAGGGGTTTGCAAAGATTCAAACACAACTGAGTGACTACCACTCAGCATACAGACTGGAGACTTCATCTGTGTGAAACTTAAGAGTCACACATTTACTACAAACAGTGTAGACCTAGAAGGAAACTTGGTCTTTGGTGACATTATTTGTGGTACTGTATCAAGCTTTGTCTGAAATCAGTCATTTTCAGATTCTCAGTGATAGATACCAATGAATTCCCTTTACTGTTGAAGTGACTGTCACTGTCAATTTTTAAAGAATTTTTTATGCAAGTATCCACAAAAATTGACCTTATCAAATAAAATATGAATTGCATTTTAAAATTTTATCAACTAGATATAATTTAATTATTTAAGACTCTAAGACATGATTGTGATCGATTCACAGGCAGTAGGATGCAATAACATATTTTTAGTTCATCACTTGCCTCAATGAAAGTTGAGTCAAAATGCACTGCTTTGTTATTGATAATTTAAGTTCCTGAGGAGTAATTTATTCCCAAATGTTTTATAATTGCAAGTCATACATATTCTATTCCTGAGGAGAAATATCCAGCTGTTTGAAATGAAAATGGCATTTCTGTTTTCACACTTGAATACTTCCCAGATATTTATCTGTGATTTTATTGGAAGATATCTGGGAAATAACCAATTGTGATTTTATAGCTTCTTTATAATGTGGAGATAGAAAGAATACAGCTGTGCCAGGATAGGCTACTGAAACAATCCCTGGGCTGGGTGAGCACCCGGGTAATAAGGGAGTTAGCATCCTTTTCATGTTTAAGACGCTAGGAAGTTTCAAAGAACAATGAAGCTCAAGTTCTAGTGTTTGGAAACCAATTGGAGAAGAAAAGTTTTTAACCATTGTGGAATAATTTATCATTTTAGAGATGACAACATAAAATATGAAGCTTACACAGAGGTCACTGTGAGACACCAGACAGAACATACACAGTATTGACTTCTGTCAAAAAGGACATTTAAATAAACCACTCAGATCCACATGTTATACGAATAACATGGCATGACTTTTTAAGTCTTTCCAGTAGAAAAAGCAGGTAAAAATAAGGAATACATGTTGGATCCTGTTTTTATCACTTAATGTGCTTGTGGTTGTTAAAGAGTCTTCATGTTTCCATCATGAAAGATAAAGAAAATACCTAAAATTATTTTCAATATCATAGGGATTATCATAAGGTAATATGATAATTGCAGTTGAAATATGAAAAATGAAGTTAAAAAAATATTCTGAGATCTGTTAAGCATTATGTGAATTTAAGTTATATTTTTTCTGGATTTATATGAAAATAAATAGTACGTCACTTGATGAATTCTGACACTATTAAAAAATAAAGTATAAAGTTTAAGTGTTTCTTTCACTCCTACTCCTACTCTGTACATTCTTTCTGGTGTAACTCTCAGCCTAGTATTGAAAATTTGGGATTAATATTCTAATTTCCTTATTTTTTGATGTTAATTTAGATTTAAGAGAATCTCTTTAACTTTCAACCCTAAAATTAGGTCTTAAAAAATAAATCTATATTATTTTTAATTTCTAAGAACTCTTTATTATTACATTATTAAAAATGTCTATACCTTTTCTTTTGGCATTTTATTATACTGCCTGTATCATCTCGATTTACTTTGTGTTTCTATTTTAATTTTTGATTTGTTGCAATATTTCATGGTGAAGAGTCTTCTCAGATGTTTCATATTCATCTTTGGTCTGTTTTTATTTAATACTATGGGGTTTCCCTGGTGTCTCAGATGGTAAAGAATTTGCCTGCAAAGTAGGAGAGCCGGGTTCAATTCTGAGTCAGGAAGATCCCCTGACTCAGGAAGATCCAGGAAGAATCTTGCTTGGAGAATTCTATGGACAGAAGAATCTGGAGGGCCACAGTCCATGGGTTGCAAAGAGTCAGACATGACTGAGCAACTAACACATGTTTAATAATAAGGTGATTAAAAGATCACTGATGCTCTCTATGCATGAGTGATCTTGGAAACTGGTGTATTTGACTTAGTACTTTTTTGAGCAAGCCGTAAATATTAATAACCTCAAATCTTTCTTCTGGAGTTGTTCAATTTTCTTATAGGAAAAAAATCTTCTAATCCCATGGTGAAAAGTAAACTCTTATTTAGCAGTAATCTTTCAGCTAAGTTCCAGAGGGCACCAGCAATTGAGTCTCACTATTCAATATGGAAAGTTCATATACTCATGTTTTGGCACGGTTGCCTAGTTCACATCTTGCACCTTGCCGTGTTAAATGCTCCCTGGACTGGAGTATCTCTTGCTCACTATCTTCAGAGGGAAACCTTATTATCCCTCCAAATTTAGGGGTAGATGGACAGATGCCTACCTGGACTGGATATGTGGGGAGACCATGGTGTCTAATTGGTCTAACTTTACTTCCTGAGCTTTGAAACAATTTTTTTTTTTGGTACACTCTTTAGCTTCAGGAACTTTTATTAAATATATCACACCTGCCTTTGGAACTAAAACAATGTTAAGATTGATGACATAATTTTTATTTTAATCTTCTCCTAAGACTGAAGGTAAAAGCAATTATCTATTTATCTAATAGATAAAACTCTGCTAAATAAGAGTTTACTTTTCAACATGAGATTAGAAGATTTTTTTCCTATAAGGAAATTGAAAACTCCAGAAGAAATATATGAGGTTATTAATATTTACAGCTTGCTCAAAAAAGTACTGCTGCTGCGTCGCTTCAGTCATGTCCGACTCTGTGCAACCCCATAGACAGCAATCCATCAGGCTTCCCCATCCCTGGGATTCTCCAGGGAAGAACACTGGAGTGGGTTGCCATTTCCTTCTAGAAAACACTAAATTGCATAAAAAAATTACCTTATGACCAAGTAGGACTTATCCCAGTAATGGTTTAACATTCCAAAATAATCAGTATAGTTCACCATATTCAGAAACTTAACCATATAATCATCTCAATCCACTCAGAACAATTATTTAACAAAATCTGAAATATTTTAAAAATAATCTTTAAAAGCTAGGTATAAGAGGAAACTTCTCAAAACTCACAGAGAGCTTATACAAAAACCAACACCTAATATCACTTGATGGTGAACAACTAAATGTTTTCTCCTAAAATTAGGAATAAGTAAAAATATCTCCTTTCAATACTTTAGTACTGGTGGTTTTAGCCAGAACAGTAAGGTAAGAATTAGGATAAAAATCTCAAAAACATTTTTACGGAAACTAAAAGAAAATCTTAAAATTCATATGGCTCCACAAAAGATCCCAAATAGCTTAAACAATACTGAGACAAAAAGAAAGCTGTAATTACCACACTGCATGACTTCAAAATATACAACAAAGGTATAGTAATCAAAGCAATATGGTATTGGCATAAAGACAGACATATTAGAACAATGAAGAAGCAAAAAATATCCAGAAATAAACCTATGCATTTAAAGCCGACTGCTCTCTGACAAGAAAGCCAGGATTACAGTAGGGTATTCTTGGTTATTAGCTAAGAAACAATGAGGGGAGGATAATCTCTTCAACAAATGGTGCTGGAAAAACAACAGCTACAGGCAAAAGAGTGAATTTTGACCCTTTCTTTACACCCTATACAATTAACTCAAAATAAAGACTAACATAAGATTTGA